>VZTO01027449.1:22730-65032 GCA_013400615.1 Syrrhaptes paradoxus
AATGTTTTTTTGATTGCTCAAAGAATTTTTATGCTGCTATACACTGAGCAAGAAATACTGCTTACTTCCAAATACTGCTTACTTACAATCCAGAGCATTGTAGACATCAGCATTCAAATTTTACTTTTCTCTTTGAGAAGAGAAATATGTTATATATTATAATCGTGGTGCTATAATTTATCCCTCAATCTAATCAGTGAAGACAGAAAGGGGAGACCTATTTTTTTCCAAATCTTAAAAAAAATCTACTAATGTTTATATCAATATAAACCATAAAAGTTTTTGTTCTTTCTGTGTTATAGATCTTTCTACCTTTTCTAGTAACTGAGCAGATATATTTGCTGTCTTTTCAAAACTGTCATGTCCTCCAAGAAGGAATAGTACCATGGTAAATGGTTAATCTACTAGTGGCAAATTAACTCCTCAATTCTCGGTCCTTGCCCCACCTGAATCTACTACCCAAAATCAGAGCCTCCTGGCTCTCTTCCCCTTCCATTGGCAAATCCCCATCTCCATCACTTGGAGTGTATGTTGATCATGTGGAATCACTTTTGCTGTCTGGCAGGAAACAGAACTATGTTTTCTTGCAATTTTTCTCCATGTCATCCCCTGTAAGTGAAGCAAGGAGAAAGCACTGGAAAAATACAGAGCAAGCAATGCTTTCAGTTTCATGATCAAGAACTGTCGTGTGTACAGTACCATGAGCAAAAAGTCATTCAGAACTGAAATCAACACCATCAGTAGTCCTGTAGTCCTAAGGGCAGAGTGTCATTTGGAGGGGAAGTCTGTCACCTACAGAGGACCCTCTCTGAGCGCAGAGGGTTCCAGCAAACTCTCTGAACATTTTGATTCCTAAAACTTGAGAGATGAAAAGTCCCACTTAGCTGTGTCTTTGGAACTGCAATATTCTAAGCATCCATAATCCAAACCAATTGCTCAGTNCAGGTTTTTAAGTGGAAAGTGTACAGTTACAGAAGATAATACTGAAGCAATGTGTAAACCACTTTTTACTCCTCTGAATGAAGACTGATAAACGAAAGTGTCAAGAGTTAGTAAGGTTTCACTGCACTAACCTCCAAAATGTGTCAATATCAGTTTCCAAGAAGGTAAAAGAACTTTAGAAACACATTATTCCACAATGTTATAAAAATGAGAGAGGCATTTTTCACTTGTATAATTGTTTAGCTGAGTAGAAATATACAGGAGGAAGGACAACAAAGATTCTGAATTAGCAGCATTAATGTGAAGTTCAACTATAAAAGGGGAGATCTGATCACAGGCCTTTCTAAGATCAGTATGATTCATTGTAGTAACAACGTGTACTTTGTTGTAATCCATATTTTCAGATTGTTCTTTAACATCACACTGCATCAAATGTTATTGCTTAGCAGGAATATCATATAGCAAACATCTGACGACAACTTTGGTAAATTCCTTAGGACAATTAAATGAAGGAAAGATGTGTATCAGATTCTATTTTTATATTTATATGATGATCTGGAGTTACTCTAAGGAAGCAGATAGAATTACTGGCATTCCTGAGATGCAGGGAAGTATGTAAAATCAGAACCTGTACCTTCAACTCCATTTTAACAATTGTAAATGGGAAGAAGCAATGGTTGGTTACTAAAAATATAATGAGTCATGTTTAATATTATATCTTCTAAGCTTTTTATGAGTAATCCAACCCTCTGTATCCTTTCTGGGAATACCAACACCTTTGTCAGCTGCATGAGCACATGGCTGGTACAACAGCAATCTAAACAAAATGCAGATCAATTAAATGATTTCCCGTGGCAGGTTTAATAGATAGTACATCAACCCTGTTATAGACATTTGTTTTACATCTTTTCTATTTCAATCGTGTCAGACCTGTGGGAAAGTGAGGAATGGCTTGTTGCTTTATGATGGGAGGTAATTTTCCAAAACTGCCTACTATGTCTGGAAACAGCTGGTTTGGGGTACCCTGGGTTTGACTGTCAGATGGTCATATTGAACACTTCAGGAACTCTGCTTGTGGCTGGGAGTCTTCAGCATTTCTGTATCTCCAGTCCTGTGTCTTAGTCACGCATTCAAAATCTGAGGTGAGCATGCATCTGAAAATGAGATTCAGCAAAAGAAAATGCAAAGTCCAAACCAGACTTTTGGTTTCCCTGAAGCAGCAAGATGTTGGTCAGGGCAGGTAATATGCTTCAGAAATGAAAGATCAAGAGCTGTAAGGAGCTTTTTATCCCTTGTCCTCAGCTTCAGAACCACCTGCTAACACTACTACTTGGTGATGCTACCATTAAATTAAGAGCCTGGCAGCATTTTATTATCAAGGGGTATAACTGAATCTTGCACATTCCATTCAGGCAGGAATTTCACATACATTTGAAGCTCAATTATCTTTATAAGTCCCAAATTTAGTTTACAAGTGTTTGCTTTCATACCAGCTTTATGCAAATGCTGTGGCAGATTTTATTTTATTTTATTTTATTTTGTGATGTTTTCAGCTTGCTTGTACTATCTATCTGTGTACCTATTCAGAGCAACATAGTGGGCAATTCCTTTAAGAGTATTGCGGCTGGGGTTTTCCTTTTCTTTCTGAATGATCTGACATACATGGAGAATCTCTACTGGCGATCTGTGGAACCAAGACCACTCTTTATCTACGCTTTGGATGTTCTTCAGATAAGAGGAACTCTGGAGTCACTATGGGATTTTGTCTCCTCCTGCCACTGAAATTCTCTCTGAGAGATGCACTGTTCTAACCAGAATGGGAAGTCTTTGCCAGCACACCTTTATGTTGTAAAAATGGAATGGTCTGTGGCAGGAAGAAGGCAAGGACTACCCTTAAGGAAAATCTGAGTATCTGACAGTTCCTCTAAAATATGTGAATTTTGCAGACCTGAAGTCTGTGGTCATTTCAATAGGAAAAATTTTGGACAGCTTTGCCGAATAAACTCATGAGAATTTCTGTGTACAACAGGAGCAGACACAAAGAAGAGAGAAACTTTTTAAAAAAGTAGATTGAAGTTTATTGAATGTGATTTGCTGGTATTACTTAGTTCTTAAAGTTACACGGCTTTGCTAGACTGCAGTCCAAGGTTGAAGTTATCTCAAACTCCAGAAAAACATAAAAGAAAGTAATTAGATTACTTTAATCTCTGAATGTGCCCAAGGCCTTAAATGTTTGTTTTACAAATGTTGTCTGCTATTGTAGACATTAATGTGGGAGTTACCTGCCAGACATGATGCTCATTTCAAACAGAGGCAATAAAATATGTAAACATTTCTTAAAACAACAAACAAACATCCCTGAAATAAGGAGACATTAGTATAAGTCAACATCACATAATTCTTCTGTCCAATGAGAAACTAATTCCCAGGACTGTGGAGAATCTTGGATCCAAATTATGAAGTGCCTTGTAGACCTGTGAAGCCTGGAAATGCACTCTGGTGTAAGTGAGCTTTGCACTAAGTGCTTTTATTAGAAATTCATGGCTTAGAACCACCAAATAACACTACTTGTACATTATCTTTGCCTCCATAAAAGTGTAGGCACTTCTGTGTTGGCAAACTCCAGATGCAGAATAACAGATGTTCTGGGCAGTCTGGTAGAAACCAGACAAATCTGATTGCAAAGACAAATCAGTTTGGCGCTGTTACTGAAACTTGCCTGACATCGGAACACCTGCTGAGTGTAAATCGCTGGATCAGAGCAATAGAAATGAAAGGAACTTTTATTTCAGACTGAGTGTCTCTTCCTCAGAAATATATACAGGTACATAGGTACATGGATATGCACATTTTCTGGACATTTTTTTCTATTTATTTTTTCAGAACTTTATTTCCCCAGAAAATTATCATCTGGAAAAGCAATGTGAGAGCAAGGGCACCTGTCAAATTTGGATGGACAAATTGATTGGATTTCCCATAAATCCAACATTGCCTTTTTTTCTAAAATGGAAGGGGTGGAGTTTCCCAAGACAAATAGAATTTTTAGGAATGAGCATTTTCATTTATGCTTCCAGTCTCTTCAGTGTTTTTGCATTTCCCTCCCATAAACAATACCTTTGTAATGGCTTTACAGCAGCAGAGTATGTCACGTTTTGGAGAAGCAAACTTTCCTCTTTGGAGGAAAGAATTCAGAAGATGTTGGTGGGCTGAAAGCTTGGGAAGATCCATTCCTTTCTATAGTTTATTCTTACAGAGGACTTGCCTCTTGAAATGACTCTTTTCAAGCACAGGCTTACACATCTATTACTAAAACAGATTACATTTTCTTTGCTCTACATGCTGCACTACTTCCAAACATGATAATATCTAATTTGAATGTTTTCTTATGCATTCCTTTATATCTTTATGTCCTTGAGTTATTTTATTACTTGGTACTCTATTTGGTGACCATTTTGCATGTATAAACCTCTTGTTTACATCCTACCTGTGTTTCCCAAAATATTTTCCTTTTCCAAGAGTTGCTGTTCACTTTTTCACCTTATTTTGCTTCCTCCTATTGTTGACATTTAGATCTACAAGTTTCTTAACTGGCCATCTTGGCCACACTAGCCTTTGACAGCCTTTAGACATCTGATGAATTTCCTAATCCTACTTGGAAAAACTTCCTAGCAGCATGCTGCCTTTGTGGCCTGAAATATTTTAATTATACATTCTAAGCTGCAATTACCCCACCTACCAGGACTTCAAATAGTTGGGTTCCAAAGAGAGGAAGGGAAGACATAGAACCACTACTCAAACTTTTCCTCTACCATCCTTTGAAGGGGAATGGTAATAACTAAGTGAAAAAGCTGAGCCACCTGAAAAATGTTGTGTTGTTGCTGATAGTGGTGTTCCTCTGTATATCACACAGCCAGATGTAATTCTTCTAGGTCACTTCTTCAGTCTCTAATCTACATGTTCTGTTCCTGCACACCCTCTGTGCATGTAGAAGTGACTTTTCTAAACATACGTTTTCCAGACTCTCAGATATGTGGACGACACAGTCCTCTTTCTGCAGCTTCATAGGTACCTGCTTGCACCTCGCATAATTTCAGGGGATATTAGTGCCTTGGTTATGTCAGTAGCTCAAAGAANCTAAGTGCTTTTATTAGAAATTCATGGCTTAGAACCACCAAATAACACTACTTGTACATTATCTTTGCCTCCATAAAAGTGTAGGCACTTCTGTGTTGGCAAACTCCAGATGCAGAATAACAGATGTTCTGGGCAGTCTGGTAGAAACCAGACAAATCTGATTGCAAAGACAAATCAGTTTGGCACTGTTACTGAAACTTGCCTGACATCGGAACACCTGCTGAGTGTAAATCGCTGGATCAGAGCAATAGAAATGAAAGGAACTTTTATTTCAGACTGAGTGTCTCTTCCTCAGAAATATATACAGGTACATAGGTACATGGATATGCACATTTTCTGGACATTTTTTTCTATTTATTTTTTCAGAACTTTATTTCCCCAGAAAATTATCATCTGGAAAAGCAATGTGAGAGCAAGAGCACCTGTCAAATTTGGATGGACAAATTGATTGGATTTCCCATAAATCCAACATTACCTTTTTTTCTAAAATGGAAGGGGTGGAGTTTCCCAAGACAAATAGAATTTTTAGGAATGAGCATTTTCATTTATGCTTCCAGTCTCTTCAGTGTTTTTGCATTTCCCTCCCATAAACAATACCTTTGTAATGGCTTTACAGCAGCAGAGTATGTCACGTTTTGGAGAAGCAAACTTTCCTCTTTGGAGGAAAGAATTCAGAAGATGTTGGTGGGCTGAAAGCTTGGGAAGGTCCATTCCTTTCTATAGTTTATTCTTACAGAGGACTTGCCTCTTGAAATGACTCTTTTCAAGCACAGGCTTACACATCTATTACTAAAACAGATTACATTTTCTTTGCTCTACATGCTGCACTACTTCCAAACATGATAATATCTAATTTGAATATTTTCTTATGCATTCCTTTATATCTTTATGTCCTTGAGTTATTTTATTACTTGGTACTCTATTTGGTGACCATTTTGCATGTATAAACCTCTTGTTTACATCCTACCTGTGTTTCCCAAAATATTTTCCTTTTCCAAGAGTTGCTGTTCACTTTTTCACCTTATTTTGCTTCCTCCTATTGTTGACATTTAGATCTACAAGTTTCTTAACTGGCCATCTTGGCCACACTAGCCTTTGACAGCCTTTAGACATCTGATGAATTTCCTAATCCTACTTGGAAAAACTTCCTAGCAGCATGCTGCCTTTGTGGCCTGAAATATTTTAATTATACATTCTAAGCTGCAATTACCCCACCTACCAGGACTTCAAATAGTTGGGTTCCAAAGAGAGGAAGGGAAGACATAGAACCACTACTCAAACTTTTCCTCTACCATCCTTTGAAGGGGAATGGTAATAACTAAGTGAAAAAGCTGAGCCACCTGAAAAATGTTGTGTTGTTGCTGATAGTGGTGTTCCTCTGTATATCACACAGCCAGATGTAATTCTTCTAGGTCACTTCTTCAGTCTCTAATCTACATGTTCTGTTCCTGCACACCCTCTGTGCATGTAGAAGTGACTTTTCTAAACATACGTTTTCCAGACTCTCAGATATGTGGACGACACAGTCCTCTTTCTGCAGCTTCATAGGTACCTGCTTGCACCTCGCATAATTTCAGGGGATATTAGTGCCTTGGTTATGTCAGTAGCTCAAAGAAACAATTCACAGTATTTCTATGCCGTTGCTGTTCCATTCTGTCACTTTAAAGAGCGTTGTCTTGCACCTGAAATGTTCTGTTCCTGTTCAATGACTACACGATACTTCCTGTTTAACAACAGACAGTAATGGAATACATAATTAAAATAACATTGCTTAGTCACTAAACTCTCCAGCCGTCTTTATAACATTGCTTTAATTGCATGAGCATGCTGCATGTCTATTATTTGGGAATATTACAGCTGTTAATCCGTTGAGATGAGGATGAATGAGTGAATGTCTCCCTTTTGCTAAATTGAAGTGAGCATTTCCCTTAACTCCTTCACATGAGTTAAATCCGAGTTTATGTAGGTCTCTCGTGTTTCATTACAGGAAGCTTTCAGCAGGACTCACAGCAGAACAGAGTAGAATGGAGCTGAGTAAACAATTGGATTTTACCATGCCCTGCTGTTACTGTTATTTTAGATATTGCTCATGCAACTGCTCCAGGGGTGACAGGCTCAATCCATTTCTAGGAAATAGTAATTACTTACCAGTGTATTTTGCTCAGAACCTGTATGGCTGCTGTTTACTCTCTAGTGACACAGAATAACTAAGTCGACCCACACTCTACAAAATATCGAATTGTTCAATCTGTTTCACTACGTTCCTTTGCTATCTTTTTCCCTTCCCACTTACAGTTTTTTAAATGCAATTGTAGGAGATGCTTATATGCCTAAGTCAAGTTCTTCCTCTTTTTTGTAACATAGTATCCTATGCTTTTTTTTTTTTTTCTAAATTTTTAGTACCATTACTTTAATTCACCAAACACACTGAGTGATGCATGTCATAAAGCAGTAAGGGCAGCTTTCCCTTGCAAGTCAGGCTGCGGGCAAAGAGCCCAAGGTAAAGCTTTGAGATGATGCCCTTACCTCAGGGAGGGTGAAGAGAATCCAACAGTAACTAATGTTATAAAAGGAAGCAAGTTATCCTGTTTGTAAAAATTGAGGATGTTGGGAAACTCAAGATCCACACATCTGAAAATGTCAGCTGTGCACCAGGGCAGTATTTCATTATGTTTCCAACAACAAGGCTCAAGAGAGGTTATAAACTTTCCAGTCACTGATAGTCAGGGCTTTAAAAGTGCTTGAGGCTTTTGTAATCATTTCTGTGGCCAATGTCCAAAGCTGCTAAATGTATATATATAGAGGCAAAGGCTTAATTTTTTTTCAGAAGTGACTTGGTGCTTTAAGTGTCCCGAAGTACTGGTGTTCATTTTAATGCACACTGAAGGGCCTGACTTTTAAAAACCACTGAGCACCTGTTCTCTGAAAGCCAGACTTTCACAGTGCAAACACTCAAAAATAAACGACCCCAAGGTGTATTTTCAGTGCTGATAAGATTGAGGATGGCGTATTAGCTTCCCACAATTTCTGTGGTTCTCTATGCCTCTCCTTTCAATGGGAAGTCTGAATTACAGCCCCTTCTTGACATGCATTCCCTGTGTCCTGGACCCTGCCTCCTCCCAGTGCGGGGAGCTCAGTAGCCAGCTATGCCATCCCTGGGCTTTCCTGCCAGTGCCATTAAGACAATGAAAAAGGTCACTAAATTGTTCTGTGAGGCACAGATACATTCCTGTGCTTAACTCTCTAATCCATACTGACTGTATCTGTGTGTTTTTCAGATGGTATCATAACCTGGAGTGTTCCTACCTCCCCAGCTGGGAGTGGATATGCACCCACCCTGGACCTTTGTCAGGTTCATTGTCTCACTTCGTGCTGTTGATGTTCTTGTTCAAATGGATTTATTTCCTGACACTGTGTTACAGATGGTCCTTATGCCCATAGGTGCTACTCTGTGTGTAGCCTTACAGACTTCTGTTTATCTTTAAAACACTGATATATGGTTGCTCGTACCTACACTATCTTCCCTATTTAGTCCAGTATGCACTCATGATAGATTCACTATGCCAAGTTGCTTTTGTGTACCCTTTTAAACTTTAGCTGCTGCAGATGGTATCAAAGGTACCAGCGAGGTCAAGGAGAATCCTCCTCCCTCTTTTCAGAAGGTGTGAAATCCTACCACCATAATCTTACACTATCTTTTAAAAATTAGAAAAAATATTTGAGATTACATAATCTAATCTAGTGCTACCCACTTCTTATTTATTTCATCAGAGATTGCTCAGTGAAATTTTACAGATTTTTTTTTGTGTTCAAACAGACAACTCAGGAGTCCCTGCATTCTTCTGATCACTCCCTTGGTTTTCTTTATGACAGCAGCTCATTGTGTTACTAAATGTACCTCTGAACACCAGCTCTTCTGTTGTATTTGGCCCTTGACTTGTTACTGTGGTGATGCTCAGCATAGTTACTATCGGGGGAGTGTTGGGGAATACTGGAGCTCTCAAGGATGAGGGTCATAAACTAACATAATGCAAAGGGTCAAACTGATTATTTGCTGTTCTACAATAATTGAGATTGTTTTAAAAGGTTTGTGCCATTATCAGTAATGGGTTTCTTCTGTTCTCAGTTAATAGACTACTTCTTGACTGTCACTACTCCGTGCAGCATGGAGAGGGTTAGAAAGCCTCCTCTGGGTTTTGAATTTTCTTTGTGTTTGAAGTACTGAGGACATTTTCTGCATTTACGTGAAAGACTTCAGGCTGACAAATTGTGAGGACAGGACTTACTACAGCAAAGCTTCCAGTCCTTTTACAGACTGTTCCCAAATTTCTGAGGTCGTGAAGCATGGCAGAACTAGTGCAAACTCTTGGGAAGTGTAAACTATGAACATATTGGAAAATGGGAATCATGGTACCTAGCTGAGATGGAAAACAAATAAGAGATATCACAAACTGAAAGCAGAGGAGTAGCTGGAAGTTAGACTTTCACTCAGATAAATCAGGAGTGACTCATCAAAATATCAGTCGATTTTCTCCAGCATGGATGAAAAGCTCAGGCCATGAATAAGAAGCATGAAATAAACTATTGTGCAGAATTGGAAAGAGGGAAGAAGAGAGAAGTGGGTGGCCACGAATACACTGAATGGTCTTCCAGAAGTATTTAATTATATTGTGGGTTTGTGCCTACATAATTTATTTGGATTTGATAAAAGATGATAAATTTGTGACAGCAAACATCTTTTTTTAATATGAAAAATCTTAAAAATGCAAGCTTAGAGCTATATATTCCCATTCAGTTTCAAACAGAAGGAAATACACCTCCCATCAGTTCTGGTGGGATGGGAAGCATTAAAATGAGAAGTCTGAGAACGGAAAGAGTAAGTGTGAGGGTAAGAATGGCTACTTTTCCTTATACAGCAGCATAAATCAGTGATTATCTCCTTGAAGAGCAGTGCAGTTGCAGCAATAAGAATGGTATCCCTTTCAATGTACTGTTAACAAATTAATTCACAGAATATGCATCCCTGGAATCTAACAGTCAGAGAAAAATGAAACTTATCTTGTTCTGAGTCATTCAGGTAGTGAAGACTTTCCCTGAAATCTGAACAGGTCTATGCAAATTTTATATAGTATAGCTCTTGATAGCCAATATTTTTGTAATTCAGGCATGCTAACTTAAAACTACAGAACTGTAGCATACCTTATTTACTGGAGAAATCTTACATTCCTACATTTAGTAGCATACAGCTTACTTCATAATCTGTATGATTCATGCAGGAAATTACTCAAGTATAGAGGAAAAACAAAAGAACTACAGAGAAAAGTTGAGACTGTAAAACAAAGAGAAAGAAAGGATATACATGAACTTTCTGGAAAGATGGGAATAGATTCAAAAACATTAAGAAGAAAGTCACCTGAAGAAGACTGTGGGACTTAAAAAAGTGTCAAAAATATGTTACTTATCAAGGAAGCATATTAATTATGCAGCCATTTGCCTTAGTATTTCCAAACAGGGAAAAAGAACATATACTGAAAGTTATTATTAACTCCCAGATAAAGAAATAGTAAGGGAAATGTAAATATCTTGCCAAGACTTGAGAGGACAGACAGAAATATCTAACAATGAACAAAACTCTTTCCAAAAAGCACCTGAATATTCAAGAAATAGAACACACTTTAAAATAGTTCTGGTAAATTTTCTGATCATATCTCGCTGTTCACCCACCTTGAGAAGAGGTGTGAAGGTAAACCCATCAGTCCTCCCACCTTGGGAGAAGGAGGTGCTGTTCTCTGCTTCTGCCTCCCTGCCCCAGATGAAAAGGGCTGACCACACAGGACATCACCGCGATCCTCCCTGCTGTGCCGCTGGCGTGAGAATCTGAAGGTAACACCCATACTGCACTTTGTTGTATGAGTAAGAGGGAACAGCAAGGCAGAGAGGATGCCTGGGAGCCGAGGTCTCCATCTGGGGGCTGGTAGAAGCGGTGGGAAGAAGGTCTAGAAGAGAGCAAGTGGTGTTCATCCAAAAGGTCTGACAAGCAGAGGCAGGTTGCTCCCAGTCATATCTTTCTGGAGACTCCTTGACTGTATCTGTACAACCTTTGGTGACCAGGGCCTGCTTAAGATGGGGCCCAAATCCCTGGATCATAGAGGTGTGAGCTGATGGTGCTGTTCTGCACGTTCTCTTCATTGTGACACTGTGTTTCTCTCCTCTTGCTGAAGTTTCCCATCCCAAAAATCCAGCAGGCTTGTGCCAGACTTGAGCCAGAGCGTATGTAACCGGGTGGATGATGAAGGGATTTAAGCCTGTGTATGAAGTAAGATTGACATTAGGCTACTGATATTCTAATTGTCCCACAGTGTTGTGCCCAGTGTGTCACTAGCAGAGAAGCAAAGTCAATTTTGCTGCTATTTTAAACAGAAAGTTTTGTTCTTCTTTAATAAAAAAATACTATTATCATTCATTGCCTTAGCCTTAATTTTTGGGACTATTTTGTTGGAAAATGAATAGAAAAATTACTAGACAAATAATTTATAAATAATATATTAAACTACAAATTTTAAAAAATAATAAATTCTGTGTACTTAGTATGTTTTATTTGATCTCTTTGATGCAGTTATTGTTTTCCTTGATTAGTTTCTCTGTCTAACTCTGTTTCTTAAGACCTCCTGCCCCTCTGCCCAGCATTTTCAGTCTCCAGAATTTGTAGGTGCTGGGAGATTCTTAGCTTTATATTTGATTAAAAAAACTAAATAACTAAATAAAAAGTTGTTTAATGTTTACTTCTGCCTCTTGTTGACCTTTTCTCAAGAACTGAAACCTGAAAGAGGCTCAGCTATCCCTGAACACTGCTGAAGGCAGCTGTTGAGCTGGGGGGAAGACAAAGAAAAGGACTAGACTGTGGAGTTAAAAGAAAAAAGGAAACCTGGATGTGTTATGCTTTCCTCCTGCTGCTGAAGCCTTTGTATTTCAACTTTAATTGCACACAGCAGTGTAAAGCACCTTTTCATCTCTTCTCTTTCTATTTACCTTTCCCAGTTCTCTCTATTTACATGCTACTGTTGTGCTTCGTCCGGCCTGAGTGTCTTTAAAGGCAAGCACCACTAAAAGCAAGAGGAGTTTTGTCACGCTCACTAATGAGTTCAGAATTGAGCCTTCGATAAGTGAGACCAGCTCTCAAAAAGCAGTGACGCTGAGTTTGAAGAACACTAAAATCTTCACCAGCCAGTGAGCTCTTTTCTTAAATTAGTTCTGTCACCAAGTTTTTCTCTTTAACACGTATTTGCCACTGTACTAGCAGGACAAAATTACAGTTTTATAAGGTGTTTACAAAGCATCTGAGATTAAAAAAGCTCTTGCCTTATTTTGCTGTCCAGAGCACAAGAATTGATAGTAAAATTACCACCTTTGCACAGTTCTGATAGATACTTTGCAGTAATCATAGCAAGTATTTTGTAAGACTTACGTAACAGCAGTCCTGATTAGAATTTGTCTTATGCCGCAGGTAAGCTGTTAAAAGAATAGGAAATATATTCCCCAAACGAATAGCATATTTATTATTTGCACTGGTCCAAGTCATACAGTAGCAGAGGGCTGTGGAAAAATTATTAATCTCTTTGCTTTTTCTCCAAGAGTTCCATTCAAAGTCTGCTCTCTGTCGAAGCAGCAGTCATTTTCTACGAGTCCATAAGTCAGACACTTGGCATCTACCTGAGGATATTCTCTGGTTCCTAGTGCCATCTCTAGGCTGAAAGTTATTTCACATTGGGCACTGGAATTGAGTCCCTTATTGTGTGAGAGGGAGTTAACTGAAAAGGGATTTAATTAAATCCTAAAGGGATTTGATAAAAATGACAGCTCTCTTCAGGATCTTGTTCTATATGAAAAATCAGTGTTTTTGGTCTTGTAAGCATGACGGTGCTGCAAACAAAAAGTAGTAAGAAAGCCGAGTGTGCTGAAGCAGAGTATTGAGCTTAATATTTCTTCAGGATCCTACAGGAAGCTTTGAAGTGATCAGATAGAAGATATCTCAGTGTTCATCTCTTTTTTAGATTCTGTGACAATCTTTCAGTTTTGGGGACATCTCATACTTTTCTCTTATGACGTTGCCGTAAGAGCAAGAATCCTTCAAACCCTAGAGCAAGTGAGTGCATTTGGATTTTAATGGCCATTGTTGGTCCCTCTCCTCTCAGCAAGGTCTTGTATGTCTGACTTCTGCTTACAAACTTGAAGTGTAAATACGTTTTTCATAGTTATAGATTTTAGATCGAAAGAGGTGCTAGTTTCCCTCTGTGGCCTGGTGACTCTTTCACTGATCTTTATCTCTTTTTTCCCATTCTTAGCTTGAATTTTTTAATAGTTTCACAGGGACAATCTGGTGACTGACAGACAATGGCTTTGTTAATTCAAACTTATATTTAAAAAAAAATAATTGGTTCACTAATCAATATTAGTTGTTCTTTAGACCCTCCAGGAAAATGAGCCATTCAGCTGATTAATTACTCGTTGAATCTTTTAGTGGCCTTTTATTAGTGCGAGATGGTGTAACATTATTATTTTTTCTATATTGTTCTCCTGCCTTTTATTACTGATAGGCAAAAAGCCATCAACATATTTAGAAATTCCTACACGTGTACACAGAGGAGTTGAGAAAATGCAGCCAAAAAGCTGCTAGAGGTGCTCGCCTGGCCAGAGTTTTGGCAGATGTTATAAATAATACCTGGTCCATTTTTCATTTCTGGAAAATGAACAGATTCTTTGTTCTTTTTGCAAAAATGAAAAATGGACCAGGTATTATTTTTTAACAAAGTATTTGGCCACAGAACACGTAGTTCTATATCAGAAATAAAAGCAATTTCACTCTGCCCTAGCACATGTTTGGCAAGTAAATATAGGGTCATATAAAGGTCAGAAACTTGACAAAAAATTGTGATTTGCTTTTCATTTAGGGAAAAAAAAAAGGTGGAAGGAGTGTGAGGGCAGTGTTATAGACAAACTGTCACTCATACACTGTGGAATCGTCTTCAGTTTAATAGATGTTGACAGGAAAATAAAACTGAAACTGCTTTTTTAATGAGAAATAAATAACCTCATTGTTGCGTATGTTATATTTAACCTGCACTTCCTAGTCATTTTTACATTTTCCACCCTTAGTTAACCCTGTGTCTGTTCACAGATTTAAGTGCATCTCCGTCACTACTCAAACATAATGAATGTACCCCAAACAAGACAGTGGCTCTTGTTATCTCGGCTTCACAAGAGCAGCAGAGGCAAGGGTCAGATGTGCCCTTGGGGTGGCCAAGGCTAATTTCCTACTGGGCTGCACCACCAGGAAAGCATTAATCAGGTCAAGGGATGTCAATACTCATAGGAACACAGGATAACTCAGGATCAGAGTAGGTCAGCTGTGAGGTCAGACCAGGTTGCTCAGAACCTCACCCAGTCTGGGCTTGCAAACCTCCAAGGATGGAGACTTCACAGGATCCCTCTGCTCACCCTTGTGAGAGATGGAATACAGCCTGTTATCCAGGATATAGCACTAAATATTACCCCATATCTGCAACAAAAGTGACATCAACAAACTGGTGAGATGCCAGTGGAGGATCACTAAGGCGTTGAAGGGCCTGGAGCCTGTGACCCATGGGGCAGCTGGGGTGGGCTATCCAGGGCAATAGAGGGCTTGGAGGATTTTGAATCACAATTGTCCACTACTTAGAGAAGTTTTAGAGAAGATGGACCCAGGTGCTTCTCTGAAGTGCACAGTGAAACAAGAGGCAGCAGATGCAGGTTGCTACAAGGAAAATTCTATTTAGATACAAGAAAAAAAATATTTACCAATAAAGCAGTAGGTGGTAAAATCTCCATTATGGAGGCTTTCAGACCTCAGTTGGACATGGCCCTGAGAAACCTCATCTATCTGAAGTCAGGTGTACTTTGAACAGGGGGGTTGGATTAGGGACTTGCAAAGGTCCACTCCTAAATAAATTATTCCACAATTTTATAATTCAGAGGTTTGCTCAAATGAATAGGAAATGCAAGGCAGACTTGATAGTTCAGCCTAAATTATTTCATCTCACAAACATTACTTCTAAAATATTTGCTTGTCAGGCAATTGCCATCATTTTTGACAGACATAGGAAAAATCGGGGGTCTTTTTGCACATACTATAAAGATTGCTTTTTCTGGTTTTGGAAATGAAATGGTAGATAAAATAACTGTGATGTTTATGGTTTGGGTTTTTTTTTATTTATTTCAGATGATATTTCAATTTCTAGAAGTCCGTAATCAGGTAGTTTAACAGGAACAAAACTCACAATGACATCCTTTGCTTGTCATGACCTAAGAAGACAGGATTCAAAAGCTTCTTATTCCTGAATGTTACTTTATTGAATGACTGTAATTTAAAAAAAATAATAACTCATTGTTTGATTTTTAAATACCTTAGTCCATTAGTCCTTTGAGCAGCTAGTTATGCAAGCCACTCACACGAATGAGAAACTACAGTAAATAAAAGTTATCCCAAGCCTCAGAATGATTCAGCTTTGTGTGCTGTTGATATAGCAATAACTCTTACTGAGGTCTTGTTCTATGTCATGTCAAATGTCCCAGGTCCTCCTGGGAAATTATCTCCTTAAACATTAAACTAGGCAAGCTATTTATTTGAAGGTAAGAAGACAGTAGGTAGATGCTAGATCTTTGAGACATAAACAGGTCTTCCTGTAGAACTTTTAAGCAGAGGACACATTTTTCTTTTATTTCCCAAACTGTTTGAAATCTAATGAAATAAATTATTCATGTATTTGTGACAATTAGTACACAGAAGACTTCCAGGAAAACTGTCAAACTACACAAGACTACAGAAATTCCTTTTGTGGTATGTCCTTGTCTGGCAGAAGTGGGAAATGCTAAGGGCTTGTACTGGTGAAGGTTTTGAGGGAACTTTTGAGGGCAAGGCTGATTAAAGATTTTAAATAACTTATGTACTGATATTCGAACAATGGACAATGCTTATCAGTTGGTACTGATAAATTCATTACCAATGTGCCTGAAGAGTGAGGTTTTGGTCCTGCTTTGCCTCTGGTTTGCTGAGTGACACTGTATTTATTTTTTTTCTTTTTTTTTTTTGAGCTCCCTTTCCATGTTCCAATCTCTTCTTGCATGAAAGGGAGAAACTCACTGCTTGTGACCTGCCTACAGTCTGAAGCTTGTCCCCTGCTCACCATAGCAGGAACCAACAAAGGCCACAAGGGCAGAGCAGATCAGAGCAAGAACCCATGACAATCACAAATCTCATACCACTAATAGTCTCATGCTTGCCCCACATGCTCTGTGTCTGTCACTTGCAGGACTGTTTCTTGTAGAAAAGGAACTCACAGTACTTTAAGCAGTGCCTATATTTTCTTGCTGACAAAGAAGTAGCGAGCTTGAGCATTGCTATGCTACCACCATAACATTATTGTAAAGGAAAATGACGATGTAGAAATAACTTCTACTAAAATATATATATTTTTCTGTGATGCAATATCCCCAGTAGCTACAAATGAAGGGATTCTTTGAAGCCAAATTATCTCTCATTGTTAATGGTGATTTGTTTTTCTTCTGTTTCTCTCAGCTACCACAAATAAAACAGAGGGACTGGTGTCACTCGTGGGTTATCTGCAGGATGGTGGCATAATGCTCTTCACCCACAGTTGCACAACACTGCAACGGTTAGCTCCAGACACGGTGGGAATATATTTAAATCCTACACCAGAAGTATTTTAATTGGAAGTAAACATAAAAATTTTAGAAGCACTTATTAGTAACCTTATCGTTGGTAAATGCATGTTTTCTTATGAAACTAAAACCACAACCTGACAGCATTCCTCTTTGGGTAGGGGTGAGGATTTACATAAAATTTGAACAAAACAGAGCTAGAAGTGAAAAACGCTACATTATAGGATTCCATTGATCTAGATCCCAGCACAATAATTAACACTGACATAATGATACCTGTTTAGATAAGAAAGACAATTTTATTGGCTAAATTGTGTTACCCCAGCAGCCTGGTACAATGTGGCTCCTTTGTCTCTCGTAGCCTTTAACCCCTGTTTCTCTGATGCTCAGAGCTCAACTCCAGCCCAGCCGCTTTAATACTTCATGTTGCAAAGTGGATCAGACAGTCTAGCTTCAGAGGTCCACTTTGTTACTGTCAGCTAGTGATGATGAGATTGTTGATGACTCAGAAATGATGAAATCTAGCTTTATAAAATTACATGTCGCCTTTCCATGTACTGTCTAAAGTCACACAATTCACAGAATTATGCAGACTGAAAGTGGTGAACAGTTTCAAATCCCCTATAATGTAGTCAAACACACTTCTCATTTAAAGCAATGTCACATACAATCTGTCAGTGTACACCTGATACAGTGTATCTTCTGCACAGAAAAGCAACCAGTGTCCTTCTAAGTATGTATGTGCTGTAGTTCTTAACAAAGAAGTACTACACGAACAGGTTTCCTTGATACGAGGACCACATACATAAGAATCATAGAATGGTTTGGGTTGGAAGGGACCTCAAAGTTCCAACCCCTCTGCCATGGGCAGGGACACCTTCCACTAGACCACGTTGCTCAAAGCCTTGACCAACCTGGCCTTGAACACCTCCAGGGGTGGGACATCTACAACTTCTCTGGGCAACCTGTTCCAGTGCCTCACCACCCTCACAGTGAAAAAATAAATTCATACTATTTAATCTAAATCTGCTACAATCACTACACTCCCTGATGAAGAGTGCCTCCCCATGTGTCTTGTAGGGCCCCTTTAGGTAATGGAAGGCTGCTATAAGGTCTCGCCAGAGCCTTCTCTTCTCCAGGCTGAACAACCCCAACTCTCTCAGCCTGTCCTCGTATGGGAGGTGCTCCAGCCCTCTGATCACTTTTGTGGCCCTTCTCTGGACTCTCCCCAACAGGTCCATGTCTTTTTTATGTTGGGGCCCCCAGAGCTGGACACAGTATTCCAGGTGAGGTCTCACAAGAGCAGAGTAGAGGGGGAGAATCACCCCCCTTGACCTGCTGGTCACAGTTATTTTGATGCAGCCCAGGACACAGTTGGCTTTCTGGGCTGCAAGCGCACATTGCCAGCTCATGTTCAGCTTCTCATACACCAGCAACCCCAAGTTCTTATCCTCAGGACTGCCCTCAATCCATTCTCCTCTGATCCTGTATTTATGCTTGGGAATTCCTTGACCCAGGTGCAGGACCTTGCACTTGGCCTTGTTGAACTTCATGAGGTTGGGTATGGACCCACCTCTCAAGCCAGTTAAGGTCCCTCTGGATGTTCATACATGTTCATCCCTTGTTTTGCATGTATTGTGTTCATTCCTTGTTTTGCATATATTCACTTTATACACAGGATGGATATTCCATTAAATTCATTCCTAATTCTGATCACTGCTGTCCAGCTCATCTGTATACCATAGCCTTTTTTTTTTTTTTTTTTTTTTTTTTTTTTTTTTTTTTTTTTTAATATTTTTTTTATTTTTTTTTTTTTTTTTTTTTTTTTTTTTTTTTTTTTTTTTTTTTTTTTATTTTTTTTCTTTTTTTTTTTTTTTTTTTTTTGGCCAAAAGCAGCATAAGACAAAAATATATAGAGATTAAATCTCTCCTTGCAGTGACATTGCTCTTTTTCAGTGTTGGTTGTATTCAGACCGCTTATTGTTCACAACTTAGCTGATTCCTGAGTCTAGAAGTAAACAGAAGGAGAGGTGTCAGACATTTCCAGTCTTTTTTGCTCAGGAAGTTACTGCCATAGGCATTTTTTTTCAGTGAACAGCTAAATACTACATGAGAACACTAAGAAGTTCTTGACTGAGTAGAGAAATAAGAGAGTTCTTCAGACCTGCTTTAAAGCTTCATCAGAAAATATAAAAGCCCTAAGTACATGTAGAAGTAAACAAATACATCAATAATACTGCCTCAGGAGAAATGGAGCCCTGTGGAGCAAGGATCTCAGTTCTTCTGAAGTATTTGATGCCAAATCCAGACATAATAACTAGAACAAGGGTTTCATGATGCTTTGGGTAGGACTCCATGACGGAGACATGGGCATCTAGCACTATTTTAGATTCCCTAAGGCATCCAAGCCATTGTATATGGCTGGTTAATATAACACAATATCTGTAGAAAATTGGGAAGAAGCGCAGCCGTTTGCTAGCCTAGGATTTGCTCTTAGGTTAAGACTGAAAACTCAAAATAGCCAATCATCTATTCCATAACATACATGTCATGCCCAGTATATAGGTGAGGATCCTCTGGAAGATTGTCACTTTTGTTCTGGGCCCCTTTGGCTTCTAGATCTCTCTTGGCTCCAAATCATCTCGCTGCAGGTGGCCGCTCTCCCAAGGCCTTCCCCCCACCCCGACACACCCCAGTCATCTCTCGGTCTGGGATGCTTGGACTGTTATCTCCATTCTTTGAGTGCCTCTGGGAGTGGTGCACCCCCTGCCTGGGGGAATCGTGAGTGTGGTTTTTCAGGACTCTCCCTGCTTCTGGGATCATTAGCTGGGAACAGGCTGAGCCTTGGTTATTGGGTGGGTGGGGGGGGGCNCGGATAGGGGGGCGGGAATTGTGTGAGCGGGTGTGTGGTTTTGGCCCCCAGCCAAGGGCTAACCCATCACAGCTCCTCATCCATCCTCAAGTTTAGCTCCATGCACTCCAGCTGGTCACTGGCATAGAGGACAACACCCCCTCTCGTCTCCCCTGCCTGTCCTTCCTGAAAAGCCTGTATCCTTCCATTCCAACACTCCAGTCATAGCAGCCATACCACCACATCTCTGTGATCCCAATAAGATTGTAGACCTTCAGGCATGCACATGTCTCTAACTCCTCTTTTTCTGTCTCCCACGCTAAATGTGTTTTCATAGAGGCACTTAAATTGGGCACCTGGTGAAGCTGACTTACTGTCTGAAGTTCCTTTGTGCTGCTCTGCAGTTGCTTTCCTGCTGACCTGTGATCCTTCCTATATACCACATATAAACATATATATAATGACACATTTATATTTATCAGTCTTGTATAACAAAAGCTTTATGTCTTGTGCTAACTAGCACGTTCCAATTAGCACAATACTTTCCTGCATGAAACTGTAAAAAAGACAGGGCTTACTGCATTTGGGAACTGTTAAACTGAGAACTAATGGGTATTAACAGCTTCCTTCTGCCAACTGTTACTAAAAAGAGGCAGTTACTTATCAAGGAAGACTCAGAATGTACTTACAATGTACAATGAATTCAAAATGCAGAATTTCTGAAGTGAATCCATATCTTCCTAATGGAGCTGGACCACATCTGTAACAATGAATTGTATCTCTGTCTTTTTTCTGGGAAGTAAAAAGATAGATGGTGTGAAGTATGATTGCCTTTTATTTGGGATCTCCAAATAGCATCACAACAAAGACTGATAAGGGTTATACCATACCCTGAGCTCTGTACTTGCTACCAGGTTTACAACTTTTTATACTTTGGATTGCAATTCAAAAATACTCCAGCAGTTTTCACCTGCTTCTTTAAAACTTAATCCAGAATAAAGATTTAACTAAAAAGTGTTGGGTTTTTTTTTACCTTGAAGAGATATTCGTTCTTCTATTAAATGAAGCTCTTTTAATTTTATTTTCCTAATAGTCAGCATAAGTTTTCAAATGTGGTGATTTAGAGGGATGTATTTGTTTTTATTTGATTAGTACTAGTTCAAACACAATTAAGAGTTTGCTAGCACTGACTCCATCCCCTACACAATAGTATCTTTTTTATTATTTTACAAGGTATACAGAAATATATAATATACATTAGAATGTACACTATGCTTATTTCATTTTGTATGCAATGCTTTTGACACTAACAGAGTCACTAGCTGTGATACACTGCCAGATAATATTGGTAGAGAAAGATGGAATACTTACGCAATAAAAAAGCTAAAACTGAGAAAAACAGACTGTAAAAAGCAGCAGGTCAGTCCCATAAACAACACTAATTATGGCTGTTCTCAGAGAAGGGAAATATCACCTCTATAACTAAGATGCATGATGTCAGTCAAGATCCATGACATTGTGAAGGAACAAATGAGAAGCTGCCTCATATAGCAAGGAAGCAACAATTGTAATATTACTTATGTATAACCAGACTGGAGGAAGTGGTTTGGGATTTTGGGAGGTTGTTGAATTCTCGAGTGTACGCAATTTGCAAAAAATGAGATAGACAATATGCCCAACTACAATCTTGTTAATTTGCCAATCATATGCAGTTGCTGTCATCTTGAACTTGGGGCACACTACAAGGGTGAAAAAAAAAAAGATTAAGTACTATTGGGAACTCTCTGAACACTAAAAATTAAAGTTGCACTGACAAATGAAAGTAATTGCTATTTGTTTAAGTATACACAAAAGTAATTTACAGAAAGATAATCCTATTATGGCAGGCAGATGGACAACATTTTGAAATAGTATCATCAGTACCTAATAGTTTGTAACTCAGCATGGAGTGTAAGCCACTGGTGCTGGGTGGCAGCAAAACAAAATACCAACAGGATAGTAGCTGATTAGGCGCCTGTGCTTTATTTTGTCTGCACCACATTGATCTGAATGATTTCACGGAGATTCACAGGGGATGAGCACCTCAATGGGCCTCACAACTGTGGTGTAGAGCAAAATCCACGATACCCTTTTCCACAAGTGGAGCTGCTGTCTTCAGACTGAATTCTTCAGCCCAGAAGGCNGGGGGAACGACTGTTTACAGGGGTTGATAGTGACAGGACAAGGCACAATGGTTTTAAACTAAGAGAGGGGAGATTTAGGTTGGATATTAGGTAGAAACTTTTCATGCAGAGGGTGGTGAGGCACTGGACCAGGTTGCCCGGAGAAGTTGTGGATGCCCCATCCCTGGAGGCATTCAAGGTCAGGCGGGAAGGGGCCCTGGGCAGCCTGCTCCAGTGGGTGGCAACCCTGCCCACAGCAGGGAAGTTGAAACTAGATGATCTTTAAGGTCCTTTTCAACCCAGGCAACTCTATGATTCTATGAACTAGTCTGTAAGACAGTTTTGGTAATATATTCCAAACCTCATAAAGGAGAAGTCCAGTGTCCAACTCCACTCCAATCAGGTTTAAACTCCAGATCCTCAGGCACATTCACAGTTTGCAAATAAGCAGTCCTTTGAATTCAATTCAACCTGCTGATTGAGACTGAGAAGATAATCCACTTTTATGAATATTATTTGAGAGAATCAAGCAATAAACAGTAATGTTAGTCAAGTTGTTTATAGCTGTGATATCATATTTTTGAAAGTTTTGACATTTTCCATAATCAGTGATGGGAATATAAAGACTGCATCAGTTTATACCAGCACTGTTGCACTAGTTTACGTGCCTATGCCCAACAATTCAATATTTGACATGTTTTCACTACAGTTGAAATACTTTTTTGTTAAAAGAAGAAAGGCTTGTACTTTCCCATCCTTTCTCTCTGTATTATGGAAAACTAAGGATGGAAAAGGTGGGTGAGTATGTTTGTGAAGTAAAACCATTTTTTACTTGCATTTTAAACGAAGCTGACCTCTACTGAAAACCAGACCCCTGGGGAAGAAGCATAAAGCAGAAAAGCTGGCTATATTGACCTCTTTTGGAAATTGAGGCCTGAAATGTTAGCTGTTCTGTAATTAGAAGATATGATGTGCAACAGACCTTGAAGCCCATTGTTTTCAAAGCTTGGTGGTTGTCAGAGGGGTTATCATAGTGATGTATGTTTTGAAGCAAGTACTCCTCCTGACTGCCTTTGTACCAAAAAGAATTCCTGTGTTTGTTGATAATTATATTTAAGGGTCAGAGGAAAGGTTATTATTGGATTATTTAACACATATTTTCACAAAATTTGTAATTTTTTTCAGTAACCCAGACACAATAATATTAATGCCTATGACTAAAAGAAACAGTATTTTAAATAAGGTGGAGGATAACATGTTGAAGTAGATGTCAGTGGCACTTTTCTGTGTTAATATTTCAGCAAAACTTCAGTCATCTAACACAGTTAAGATCCTTCTTCTTTTTTTTTTAGCATTATCTGCTTCAAAAATAATTTCTCTTATGGACAATCAAGCAATGGACATAAACTGAAACGTGATGTTCCGTCTGAACATAATGAAACACTTTTCCACTGTGAGGGTGACTAAGCATTGGCACAGGTTGATCAGATAAGTTGCAGGTTTCCATCTTTCGAGACATTCAAAAGCCATCTGGACATGGTCCTTGTTAATTACCTATGAGTGGCTCTTCTTGGACCATATGACTTCCAGAAGTCCCTGCCAATCTCAGCCATCCTGTGATTCTGCAAAAATACTTGTGCCACCAAATTTGTGTGCAAATCTAATGTTAATCTCTCTCATCTATTGCAAATCCACAGTGACTGTGAATTTGTTAACACTAGGAATTAGGAATCGAAGATGAATCTAAGATTAGGTCTTAAACTTTGTAATACAGTTTGACACAACTTCAGTTTTCATTTAGAGAACCGTAACCTTATGCTAACTTCTAGAATTGATTACCTCCATTCCCTGAAACCCTGAAGTAAAAGATGAAATTGCAGCAGATGAAAAAGATTACATTTTAGATAGTAGTTGCTGAACGAACATCTGAGCATCATGGGTTTTTTCTAAGATGTACCAGCATTGCTGTTGCTGTCACACTTTGTAAGCCATTCTATTCCCAAAGTGTATGACAGTTGTGTCATTTTTTTTAATCACCAAGTTTTGGAAATTCTAGTCAAACTGAATTCTGTTGTTTGCCCATGCTGCAGGTTCAGCATTTTTAACATGCTTATGACAGAGCTTTGTTAAAGACTAGCAGATCTATTCTTCTTCAAACTCTCCTGTCATTTTTTATGGAAATAAAAATTATATAGTAAGTGCAGTTACTATTACTACAGTTTGGTCATTTTTACTGCAGCAGTATTAACATCTGATTTGAAGCTCACTTTGATTTTTTTCATGTAAAATGAAGAAGTTCTAGACAAATAGCAATGTCAGAACATACTTATATTGTGGCCACTGCTATTCTGGGGTCCCTTCCAATGACAAAAAATGATCTACACTAATTTGGTAACAGATGTATACTGGTGAGAACCATGTCTTAATTTGAAACATATGCACTGCTATCACATAACATAGCTTTTCTGAATACTTAATGATCTGGAATCTGGTGAAAAGATGGTAAAAAATCCAAAAAAGAAAGATGGAAAGAAGGCCTATAAATAGTACGGGTAAAGTGTTGGAAACTCATTCAGACGGCTCATCAGGCAATCACCCAGCTCTTCATGCTCTTATACAAAACTATAACAAAAGGTATTTGTCTGAAAAATCATTTATTTTCTCTGCCATTTCACAAGGGTCACGTGTCCTGAAGCAAATATTCAATTTATACTAGTTGTTTTTAGTATTTTGCTGTGTCTTTTGTACTGTGTTTTCACAGGAGATGTTATAACATAGACAATGGAAGAAAAGTATAACAAGAACTCCTACATTTTTTCTC
The DNA here is from genome assembly GCA_013400615.1 of Syrrhaptes paradoxus. Taxonomy (NCBI): domain Eukaryota; kingdom Metazoa; phylum Chordata; class Aves; order Pterocliformes; family Pteroclidae; genus Syrrhaptes; species Syrrhaptes paradoxus. The sequence continues at coordinate 47,356 of VZTO01027449.1, forward strand.
AAACAGTTGAAGGTAAGACAGACTGTATTTTATTCTTATGAAGTACCTGCTCATGTCAGAAGCCCAAGTAAACTGCTAGTCTAGAGCACCTGCATGTGGATTCAGAGTTTACTTAACATTCAGAACCCTGTCTATTAGTTTTTTTTGCAGAACATTCCGGAAATAAAGAGGTTTTGAGTTGGAAAATATTCACATGAGGATGTCTGTTCAGCAAAGAGGCCAACATAAGCTCAAGAAATGTACAGACAGTCACATAAATTGGGAGGGATCCTTATGAGATGTGAAGACATCTGACAATAAAAATATGTTGAAAAAAAAGTGTCTTTCGGCTTTAGCCAATTTTCTTCCTTTACCTTTATTTACATTATTTATATGACACTCAAATTTCAGTTCAGATGTTGATCGGTGTCAGATGATAATTCAAGTCTAAAACATGGGAGGCAATGAAGCAAAAATATCCTGGGAAGATATATTCCAGCACTTTAAATGAAATGTTGAAATGTCCTATTGTGATTATGTGTTTAAATAAATTTTTTCATTGAAGGGCATTTTTTCATTTTCTGGGCATTGGGATAAATAGTTTTCTGAGAAAACTAAAGAGAAGAGCTTGAGGAAAGAAACCACCCTGGCAATCTGAAAGAAAAGTAGAAAAGATACATGCAAGAGCAGTCATACTTATATAGCTAATCTCTTTTCAGTACTGGACATTTACATAAAGATGATGTACTCTTCATACATCCTTATGTAATGCAAATAGATGTCCATGTCCCACAGAATTTGCACACTAGTTTTGATGAACTCTGCATTTCATCTCTTCGTGGTTTTTTTTTTTTTACTTTTTTTTTTTTTCCCAATAGGATAGGCATGGGAGTTAATGATCCTTTTCTTTCGAATTTTAATTCATTACAGCCAGTTAGGTCAAGGTTGCACAACTAACCAAACACTTAAAGACCACAAAACATTGTTCTGTGGTGCTTTAGTTTCTCTTTCTTTGCACTCAGAAATTGTGCTGTAAGACATCCAGAATGCCCCAATAATTTCTGACTCAGAAAATAAATTCTGTTATTTAAATGTCTCATGACTTATATTTGCAGAGGCATCTCTCTCTTTCTTTGAAGTAGGTGAACATGTGCATTACAGCATGCAGAGTAACTTCCCATGTAAATATTCAGCTTGCTATAATACATGAGTTGAATTAATGTGTAATTACTGGAATGCAAAAAATTTGTAGCCTCTCTTATTTTGTGCCATGCATGGATTTGGAATGTTGTCTATTTGAAGGTGTCAGGTTAGAAATATTACCCAAAATGAAGATGACTGATGTACATGTTTAATATAGTGCTTAGTGAAAGTGATATTGATTATGATGATGTCTGATGCCACATCATGTTTGAAATTGCAAGGGAAAAAACATATTGTAATGACACTGACATCAGCAAGTTCCTGGGGAACTTGCTTAATGATCACAAGCAACGATACCTAGACAGAACAGTTCAACTTAGAAGAGCAGAAAATAATGAAACTCAGTAAAAGAATAGGTCATTTTCTTCTCTCATGTTCAAAACACAGGGCTGACTCATGACAGAGAAATATTTTCCTGAAGACTGGGATGTTTTTTTATCTATGTTCCCTTGAGATTTATTTTTATGTATACCCACATATACAGACAAGAGACAAATAAATACGTAGGAAAGAGTAAACACTTGTAGAAAGACTGATCCTTCATAGCATATCAGTGATCTGATCTATATCAGGGAACTAATGGGTTATGGTAAACTCAAGTTTATGCTCATAAACTGAGGGAGATGTGGTGCATTATTGTTATCTTGAAAAATATCTCACATGAATTGGGGTCTTATGCTTTCAATATAAATACCCTGAATCATTAAAAAAAAATCAGAAAATCTCTGCTGGACTTTCTGATAGATTCTTTGGAATGCTGTTTTTCATTTATTAGTGTTTTCACATGCAAACCATTTTTCAATAACAAGTAGAAATATACTTAGCGATTGTCATTGGAGTTTTTATGATAGCCATACTGGGAGAAATGTGAAGGAGGGAGAGCACTTCGATTACGTGCAGATTTGCTTACTGCAGAATGAGTATAAATCTGAGGTACATGTTAGATAATCTAGACACCAATATATGATAAAACATAATGATAAACACTCAAATCATATTTCTGGCACAGTTTCTACAGATAATTCATTATTCTTTGTCTTACAACTCATGGAGCATAGTAGATTTTGTATTAAAAGATAAGACAAAAGGCAGTGAACTGCCATCTTTTGGTTTTCTGGCATTATATCTGTTTTTATTGTTAGTCATATAATAACGCACTGTTGGAGAGAACAACTTTCTGAAGAGTAGGAAACGATGATCACACATGTGTACTCTACAGGGAACAAGAGGCCTATATTCCTTCAGAATGTTCCATGAATCAGAGCATGAAAAAAAGGTGATTGGCCTTGATCCCTCCTTTTCCCCTGCTGAAATGGATATTTCTTTCCTTACATAGCTATAGCTAATGGGACAATGATATTTCCTCTTGTGTCTATCATAGGTGGTCAAGGAGTACAGACTCATGTTCACCAGGGGCTGAAGTCAGGTCATATATGAGGTAATTTACTGCTGATTTAGAAAGGGAGACTGCAGACAAGTATTTAGATATTCCTTCTGTACCCTCTTTCTTTTCAGGAAGGTATTTCCGGCTACACTGGACTTTACTGTGGACCCTGACCACCATAGTCATGGTAAGAATAGGTATTGAATCCAGGAGCAATGTGAAGACTTCAGTACACTTGGATCTCATTTCCCACAAGCTTTTGAGAGCATTCAGAAATTCCTGGATTGCTTCACTGATGCCTTATCAGTGTTCAGTTCATTCTTAAACAAACTGTCTTAATTGCATATAGTAGTAACAATAAAAGACAGAATACCAACTAATCTCTAAATTTAAAGACTAGGAAACTGATATAGATATGATTCCGTATATTATTTTACACACATGTTCTAGAAATACTGACAGAAAAAAAAGATTTTGTAAAGAAAGGATTCTATAAATAATTCTAAAGCTGGAAAGTGATCACGACAAATTTCTTATAACTATTTAAAAGTAAGCAGTCTTGATTATGCACAATGGTCTGCATGGATCATTTGTTTCTCTTTTCAGTCAGCTAACTGGATGGTCATATGATTCGGTGAATCAAATGTTCAGACCTGTGACATGAGATTAGCTTTCTGTGAATATGCTTTAAAATGTGTTTGAAATTAACATTTTGCTAACATTCTTGCCAGGAAACTTATTTTCTAGAATACTGAAAGTAAAAAATAGTAATAAAAAGAAATATGAATATGCATGAAGGAGAAATAATATTTTATAGGAGCAATTGATTAATGAATTTGGATTTAGGCACATGCATTGATTTGGCCGGTGTCCTAAATTATGGATGCTTAATGGTGTGCTTCTGATGGCTTATTAGCAGCAAGCCATATTTTTATATCTATTTGCATAAACTTTGCATCCATTTTAACTATGTTAAAAAAACCTTCCTAAAACAGTTAAGGCAGTCCAGATTCCTTTCAGTTTAGATAAATTTCAGGATAAAGAATAAAAGAAAATTCAGTTTTCCACATCATTCTGTACATCTGCATGTGGTATTCAACAATCACAGAATGCTAAAGCATCAACAAGAATTGATTTCCTGGAAACCCAACTGCTGTCAAGTATGCATCCATTTCCAGCACTATTTATTTGTTTTAAAGTGATATTTAGTTTCTCAATTCAGATTAGGATACTGCTAAAACAGTAACAGCAATAAAGTAGCCTCTAATTTTAAATGTGGAAATAGATCCATTTCATTTCCAGATAGGGGCCAGTTCTTTCTCCAACCACCCCCCATGCTTTTTTTCCCAGAAAATGTTTGGATGAAAATGTACTTCTTTTTATTTTTTAACTATTAGAAAGCTTGTGCAGAGTCGATTCTTCCAGCTGGTTGGAAGGATTCAGTTCTATAAATCCCTACTTCCCCAAACTGCCATGTATGAATTATCACACTGTACTATTTCCTATGAATAATTCCCATTTTTGTTCTCCTTGTCAGTCTTTTTTTTTAAGTAAACTCAACGTTCATTGTTCAAACTCTCCCAAGTCATACACCTGCTAAGGTTTGCTTTATGCACCAGACTTAGTGAAGCCACAGGGCACTGGAACTTCAAACATTCTGAACTTTTCATTAGGAATACTCTTTTCTAGGGAGAATGAGGAACTACAATTTTTTTCCCGTGTTTGAGAACAGTCTCTGATATTTACATGCAGATTTGATGCACATTTGCTAGTGTGCAAAAATATCCTTGTTTGTACTTAAGGCTCTCAGGAATAAGCATCTACATTTATGTGTTGCATTTGCAAATACTCATTTAACTACAGAACTGATGGCTTTTACAGCTTAAAAACTATGCTTTCAAATGCTATTGGGCCTCATTGCACTTTGTACTGATTTGAGCTTTGTACACCAAACTGAAGAATTGCTGACTTAATCATCTGCCATAGGACTGAAACTGTGAAGGAATATGAGAAGTGGACATGAACATACAAATAAAGAGGTAAAAGAAATTAAACAAATAACTAAGAAGGAAGAGGCTAAAAAAAGGTCTATCTGATTGTAACTCAGGAGTTATTAATTGAAAAAAATGGTATTTTGGCCTTAGAGGTAATGCACACCTTGGTGAAATTAGTGTGCATTCTATATCTTGTCCTTGGGACCCTTCTTTTGCAAGCAGAATATGAAGCTGTTAATTAAATAACCAGAGACTGTACAGCGTAAGTTGATTTATAACATTAGGAGGTACACGGATTCTTTACTTTGCTCAGCTCAGCCAATTTCAAAGTGGTTTCCTTTAATCTTCATTTACTGGAATTTCACTCTAGCTCTTGCTAATATTTATGGCAAGCTGCCTACTGCAGTGATGGGCTTGCCACACCTTTTGAAATATGTAATATGGACTTGGCATTCTTGATTTCTGGAGCAGAGATGTCAGTTCAGGGAGTTTAGACAATATACATGGCCATGAAATGAATAGATGTCCTAAATTAAAATACAGGTATGATATTAGTTAGAAATTAGGTAGTGTATTAGTATTTTATTTATCAATTAATCAACAGTTGATATAAACTACAAATATTTTATTAAAAAAATTATGTATGTAAAAAGATAGAACATCCTCATACACTAGAAGAAAACAGTACAGCTCATTCTTTTGCTTTCAGCCTACTAGGTATTTATTGAAAAAAATATTAAAACTTTAAATGGCTATTCTATTGCCACAGATTATTTGGAACTATGCGTCTCCGAAGCCCATGCTTAATTTTTCAGTGAAAAGCCATTATAATCTGCTGTATTGGACATATTTTAACAGAGTTGTTCCATGTTAAAATAATAATAATAATAAAAAAAGCTGTCTGTTTGCCAGTGATGTCAAAGTAAATCTGTCTACTTCTATAAAAATACTTGTATTTAGAAAAATTTAATTAAGAGTAATAAGTTACATATTTGAACTGTCTAACTGCCTCAGCAGAGGTATTCTGAGTCAGCATATTTGGGACAATCAGCTTTACATAATTAGTCAAATGCTTCTGTACTTGGAAGCCAAAGAGATGCTTCCTTTCCTGGTTAGAGTGTCTGATAAGTCCTCCATTAAAATCCCTTATTACATTCACATTGAATGATTTTTCCAAGAAATTTCCAGCAGGTGCATGACTACCTATTCATTACAAACATTCAAGACTATTTAAAGGTAAATGAAGCAATACATTTCAACATTCCTTTGTTTCTTAAAGAGCTGCAATAGTCAGAATCTGTCTCTCTGTATGTTCTGGTTTATGACCACAGCAAGGTCATTTAGTTACTTTAATGTTTATTGCACCTGTATTTAATACTGAAATTGTCCCTGAATAGCCAAGTAACACTATAGTTTGTGAAGGTTAATAGTGAAAACAGATAGAATTTGTTACTGTGATTTTTAACATCAAAGCTTAAATTAAAGAAACAACAGTCCCAGCTTGTTACCTACAATTGTTCATTCATTCCATTTCCCCTGATATTTATTGTGATGAGACATAGAAATAAAGAACAGGAAAAGAAAGCTTAATGGCTTGGGATGAAGGAAAGGAGGCACCATATTTCAGACTAGACTAAATTCATTGAGCTGATGCAGTGCCACATTGCTGTGTTATATAACTGATCAAGGTCACCTTGCCAATAGCAGTTCACGAATAGAAATGTTAATGGACATGCACATTTATGAAAGAAACTAGATGTGACTAGACTTTAGACTGAGTGTGGGTTGATATCTACTCTCCAGGCACCTAAAGTATAGATGCTTCATATGTGTTTAAATGGGTAGCATAGCTAGGTTACTATTTCAATATTTTGAAAAAAATATAAACTTTTTTTTTATTTAGAATAATTTGTAATTTAGGCAGCATCTTCAAAACAGCTTGAATTGATTTGTACCACTAATGTTAGAATTCGATATGGAGAACACCAAGCTTGCACTGTTCATGTAAGCGCCAGAACTGAAAGTAACACAGCCATGTCAATACAACTAAATAGCACAGAAATGGATGCACAGTGTCCTGGGTATGCCACTTAGAAGCCCTGAGCTCCTACCTGTGCACAAGGATTCACTGGACTACAGTAATGCACCAGTTACTTTACGTTTTCTGCCCCGTGCTAAATGGAAAGTAGGACTTGGGCCCTTAAGCTTCAAAATTAATGCAGCTGTACAGAAGCCAGTGAGGCTGTGGAGCAGTGGAGGCATGGGTTATTGCCAGGAATCATGATGACCTCAGTTGGAAACAATAGTTAAGGCCACGGTTCCTTTGGTTTCTTTTGGCTGTGTGTCTGTGCTTCTCTAAATCACCTGGGTGTTTCTGGGTGTTGACGGCAATTTACCAGAATTTCTAAAACCATATCAGCCTTGGTAAAATCCAGATCAAATTAAAACAAAAAAATCACAAAATATCATCATGCTTAACACATTTGCAAAGAAAGGCAAGCTCTTTCCTAAGCCACCACCTCATAAATAAACTTGGTTGTTAGCTTCTCAAAATAATCCCCTCATCTTTTATTCAAAAGTTGTTCATAGGCTTAAGATGTTAGCCTTCGCATAATTTTCTACAAGGCTAATAAGACTTCAGAGCTCAGTCTTTCATGATCAAATTTTGCAAAGTTCTGTGTTTTTAAGTGGGACCAGATTGTCAAAAGAGCTGGGCATCTTAATCTCAACCGAAGGGTAATGAATTATTTCAGAAAAGATGACAGTGGATACCTTATAAGTCTGAGATTTTGAAGTATTTATAATTTTATTATAAAATGTTTATCTTAGACTGGATAATATAAGACCATATGAGCCATCTGATATAAGAGTTCGGAAAGGTGAAAGTTGACCTCACTGGTCTGAGTTGACCTTGGTGTTAGTTTCTTAGAGCTGCCTGCTTCCTTCCTTTCTTTTCCTCCTTCCATTTGTTACTTCTTTCATTCCATATTGTGGGAATCAGGAGAAAAACAGAATATTTGTGAGAGTGACTTACTCACTTACCTTTGTCAACTATAGACTTGGGCTGGAAGGTCAAGGAGTGGTGAGTGTAAGATGATTGTAAAGTAAGCCACGTTACAGAGTAGGAATTGTTCAGTCCAACAGCCACGTTAAAAACCCCAAATATTTACATTTTACAAAATAAAAGCAGTATGTGAGATGTTAAAACTCAAAATAATACTTAGCATGTCTGGATAGCAATTTTTTAGTATTTTAATAAGATTTCATCAGAACAGGAATGAATTATTTTTCCAAAGCATGGGAATCTGGAAAAAAGGGGATATTTGCCAAATGCAAGGATAAGTGATACAGAAAATCACTTTCAAACCAGGACATTTTAGAGTTGAAACTCTCTGCTAAATTTAAAGGAGTTGCGCTGGAATGACGCTCTAGAAAAAAAAGCTTGTAACATATTTTAGGTGTGATATTGAGAAGAATTCATAGTACCCAGGAAATCACTTGAAATCACCAGGAAAGATCAATATCTGATCCTTCATTATGTTTACTTCAGATTGAATGGAAATAGAAACACTGCCATGTCAAATGTTTTCAAAGAGCTGTAATTCAATACAGAATTGTCAGTTTTTCTGATGGTTATGTATTCATATTTGACATTGTTTTCACAGTAAATGTGGACTTTTTCTAGTTCAACCATCATGTTGAATGTATGAATGGATAATAAAAACTTACAACTAAAAATAATGGAAAATATGTTTCAAAGCTGTGTGTGATGTGCCTTCCCAAGTTACTAAAAATATCGTTAAAAAAATAAAATAAATAGATAAAATGTGAATATATGTACAAAAATAGATTGAAAAGAAAATACACCAATTCTGAGTAGTCCAAAGGTTGTGTTTGTTGTTCCAATTCCCCTTTCATATAGTTCTTCTCTGGCAAACTATACGCAAAGTCTAAAAATCTTACTCCTTTAAGAATTCCTAGAGTTCTATGATAAAAATACCTTAGATTAACTTAATAAAATCAGTCATACAAATTGTTTATTCCAATGAATGTAATATTTTGCTGTATGTCTATTGCATATATGCTATTTTTTGACCAGCAGCAAATAATAATTTCAGAAACACATAATCTGACTTTGCTCTGGCATTTTGGTTTTCCATTAATAAGCTCATTTTTTTATTTTGCGAACCTTAGATCTGTGAGGTGCTGAGTACACTCATCTCTCACATAAGGGTCTAATCCTAAATCCATGGCAGGCAATTAAAAGACTCTCATTATTTGAATCATTGTTTTGATGTAGCCCTGAATCAAGAGGAATCGAAAGGTGTCAGTGTTACAGGTTCATACCCATAGAATATCTTCAGTGACCTGGATTATTTTTTTATGCTGAAAAGAGGGCTCAGATTAGTACAGTGTAAACTGGAGGCAAACATGACAGAAAATGTACTCTGGATCCAATTTTTATTATTCAAAAAAAAAGTAATGTCCCTTTACATTGGTTTCCTACACAAATTATAACTACCTTGATTTTCATCAAAACCATAAAATCTTGCTAATGTTTATCTGAATATTAAAGCAATGAATTATATTCCTAGTTCCTGGTATGTCAGAAATGGAGTCTTCTTGCAAAATCTGGCATATAATGAGACACACACAAACCAGACTTCTAAAGTTGTTTTTATAAGAATATTGGTCCAGTGAAGATTTCTTCATTAAGATCTTGGTTATATTTTTTAAAAAGCTGAACAGTTTCTAGTGCTTATGCAGGAAAAGATCTGGTTTAGGGATCCAGGAAATTAAAGTTTTTGCTCAGTTGTGTCCTGTGAGAAAAAAAATCTGTCACAATGAGTGATCCAATCAGTTTCTCAGAACAAAGTGTATCACTGAGGACACAACAGCATTATTTTAATTTCAGAATTTTATGGTCATTAATTTTGAAGCGTCTATTTAATTTAACTGGGGGAATTATTTTTCCTTATTTTGACTTTGGAAAAATGCCAGCAAATAGAATATTACTCTTCAGCAGAACAGCTTTAGTTCTGGAGAGGGTCACTTGTACCTCTGTGGCACATTTCATTTTCATCATGTCTAGACTCCAGGACTAGAGGAAAACACCTGTTTCCTTTTTTCCCCAGATTTGATGACCAGTGTTATCTCTTTTCCTAAAGCCCTTTGAGTTCACAGTAGTCAATGTCTGATGGCAGATATTTGTGGCTACAGTAATATTATGCTGGATGGACCACTTAGTGGATAAGGAACTGGCTGGATGGTTGTACTCAAAGAGTTGCAATCAACAGCTCAACATCCAAGTGGAGACCTGTGATGACTAGTGTTTCACAGGGGTTGGTATTGGGACCAGTGATGTTTTGTGTCTTTGTTGGCAACATAGACAATGGGATTGAGTGCACACTCAGCAAATTTGCTGGAAAAAACCAAGCTGTGTGGTGCAGTCAATGAGCTGGAGGGAAGGCATGCCATTCAGAGGGACACTGACAGGCTTGAGAGGTGTGCCCATACCAGCCTCATGAAGTTCAACAAGGCCAAGTGCAAGGTCCTGCACCTGGGTCAAGGAAATCCCAAGCACAAATACAGGCTCAGAGGAGAATGGATTGAGAGCAGCCCTGAGGAGAATATCTTGGGGTTGTTAGTGTATGAGAAGCTGAACATGAGCTGGCAATGTGTGCTTGTAGCCCAGAAAGCCAACCGTGTCCTGGGCTGTATCAAAAGAAGTGTGACCAGCAGGTCAAGGGATATGATCCTCCCCCTCTACTCCACTCTCGTGAGACCCCACCTGGAGTACTGCATCCAGCTCTGGAGTCCTCAGCACAAGAAGGAGATGGACCTGTTGGAGTGGATCCAGAGGAGAACCACAAAAATGATCAGGGGGCTGGAGCACCTCCTGTATGAGGACAGGCTGAGAGAGTTGTGGTTGATCAGCCTGGAGAAGAAGAGACTTCAGGGAGACCTTATAGCAGCCTTCCAGTACTTAAGGGAGACCCACAGGAGAGATGGGAAGGGACTCCTTGTCAGGGAGTGTAGCAATAGGACAAGGGTAATGGTTTTTAGCTTAAAGAGGGTAGATTTAGATCAGATATTAGGAAGAAATTTTTCACTGTGAGGGCGGTGAGACACTGGAACAGGTTGCCCAGGGAAGTTGTGGATGCCCCATCCCTGGAGGTGTTCAAGGCCAGGTTGGATGAGGCTTCGAGCAACCCAGTCTAGTGGGAGGTGTCCCTGCCCACAGTAGGGGGGTTGGAACTAGATGATCTTTAAGGTACCTTCCAACCCAAACCATTCTACGATTCTATTACATGCCTTCAGAAAAATTATCAGTACTGCATTTAATACATACTTCCTTCTTTCATACAGACATGCAAAGGTAAAGCAGATCAGCAACGATTTGGTACATTTCTTCCAATCATGAGATATGTTGTATGCTTTAGGTGATTGCTCGCTTTTGGACAAGTTGACTGTATTTTAAGGGCATTTTATTTGCTGTATGAAAGCTAAAACATCTGTGTGTAAATGGAATATCAAACAGAACAATGTCAATAAACGTAATCATTTCTAATGCAAAATCCAGTTTTGGTGTGTCATAGGTATGGCACCTTGGACTGCATGTACAAACTTTGAGGTACTATATTATCAGAGGCTAGTCTGAAATATATGAGCTTCAGACAACACAGAGTCTTGTCCTACATACAGTAAAGATAGCATGTAAGAAATAAGACAGCTGACTTCAATACTGCGCAAAGCTAGAGAGTATACAGGAGAATAAAAAAATCTATGTCTCAGCATTATTACTTCTGGGATAGTAAAAAAACTATTAGATTTCCATAGTCAATTTCCTTTGGGATTCTTTTAAGAAGGGGACTCTTGGTTTGTGGCAAGCCTAAAGAGTGTTCTAGCACAGTAGGATTACGTAATGAGACAGACTGAAACAGAGTTCTGCAGAGTAATTACATATGGAATGTGTGAGGTAGCAAAACAAAGTGGGCTTTATTAATCAAAAAACAGGAGTTGCTGAAGACCTTTCTGTGTCCTTTCAGCAAAGTTTGTTACCCAGCTGTCTCTAACCACAATTTTGGTTTGGCCTCTTTCAGGTTAACTACTGTAGCAATGAGTCATTTTAATTTTCTTCTAGAGAACAAGAAGAAAGCAAGACAGTTAATTAGCCAAATCACCCTTCTTTTGATGCAGCAGCAAGCCTAGAAACCAATTAAAAAAGCATCATAAGACTGCTGTTTGGCAGGGAGTGGGTGCTGAGGCAGGAGCCTGGGGTGGACAGCCCACACTTTCTCTCCAACAGGTCAACCTGATAGCATAAACCACTCTCCCCTGAAGACAGCAAAAAGCACAGTAGTGTTCAGGATGGTGAAGTGCTTGGTGTTCTACTGCCCTGAATGTAGATTAGCTGGTGGCTCAGTTTTCAAGGGATCAAGTTTTCTTCTGAGGGGAAATTTTCATTTAAATCACACAAGAAAGCAACCTGTGCAGATCAACTTGCAAGAGGAGATCACAAAAAGCAGTTCATGAAAGGACTCTTGCAAGGTGGCATTTTATAGCTGTAACTCAGAAAAATAAATATATGGTAGTGTGAGCTAAGCCCTAAGAGGTTAGATATACCTATGTCTCTGATGGGACATCTCTAAACTTTCCAGTTAACAATTCTGAGAAAAAATTACATAAGAGATGGCCTTCATCACCATCATATACATGAACCTGAAGAATTCCTGCAGAAATCTGAAGCTCAGAGACGTTTAGGGCTGGAATTATGCATCCCACCCTGAATTCCCTGGTGATAACACGTAACGGGAAGTATCACTGAAGGACTGATTTTATTGCTTAAATGAAATCTTATAAGGCTGTGTGAAGTCTGAACTACCGAATGCTAAGAAACCACTGATGGGGGGTGTGTGTGTGTGTGTGTGTGTGTGCGCGCGCGTGTGTGTGTGTTAAATTATGTGTACTTGGATAAGTTGGTCAAAAATCGATTTCTGCTTCTGCATATTGAAATGAAGTTAACATAAATTTATACTTGAATACCCGTAGACAGAGATAGCCCAGATCAGAGACTCCTTTTTTGAGCTTCTGGACGAGGTTTCATGTTGTTTTCTGACTTTCATCCAAACTCTGTAGATGAATATTTATTTACCCAGCATATCTGAGAACTGGATTTTAACACTCTCTGTGTGAAGTGGCACCTACATTGACAATTCCTACATCATATGCACAATGTGATGCTAAATTCTTTGTGAATGTTCTTTAAGGCTTATATCATCTGTTACTTCATTTTCTGAAGTGCTTTCCAACCATCTTTTGCCTTGCATTTTAATTCCTGCACAGTCGATTCTGTTATGTTTTTCATGTTTTTCTTTTTGTGGCTGATTGTTTCAATGATTACAATTCAATGGTTTAATTTAAATACGAACTGTCTTTGCCTCTGATCCTCAAATCTAATTTTAATCCAAGATGCCATTGAAAATGAAATCTGCAACACCCCTGGTAACCCAAGTGTAAAGCATATAAAGAAATATGAACACTGAAGTAATTTAGGTTAAACAATCTTTATATAAGCACTTTGCTGTGGCTTGAGTTGTGCTATTGTGCATATCCTCTGTGGTGCTCTAAAGACTGTTCTGTGAGACAAACAGATTTACCCAATAATTAAAATATTGCAAACCAAGGAAAAGGCATAAGAAGACTTTAAAAAGAAAAAGGGTACTTTTTAAGTCATTACGAGAAACAGCAGTGCTGTCGATGCATTAAGGGCCCTGCAGTAGAAGTAAATTATTTTGAAGTACTGCATGTATTTCTGTGCCAATTTCATTTACAAAGTGTGCCTGATGAAAGGAAGAAGATCATTAGATTTCTGCTCCATGGCCCATGGAAATTCTGCAGTGTTTCCTGAATATGCAGCCTATTCTATACACACTCATCCCACACATTAATGTCCTAGTGGTATATTTACTCAAGATTTGTAATGCTAGCTGAGATACTGCAAGCCATTAATCAAAGATGTCTTTCATGCTTAGAGTAGTCCAGATCTATCTGGAACTGTAATCTGTTAAATTTCACCCAGAGTTCATATTTTTACTTCTAAACTTTATGAAGAAGAAAAGCTTCGGTAGGTTTTTAAAAACACAATAGGAAATTATCATAGCTGTAGGTGTACATGCAGCTAAAATGGAGTAAATTTGTGTGAGTTATCCTTCTGTTCTACAATGCTATAAACAGTCAGACACTATAGGAGGTAAACTCCCATGGTGAATTTATTCCTTCATAACTTTTTTTGCCATAAGAGAAACCATTTAACTCTCTCATTCCGTCTCTCTTCCATATTATAAATACAGTGTGATAGATAGAGAAACAGACAAAAAGAAAACACATATAGTTTTCTGTTACACATGAACATGTACTGACTTTGATATAATTTATATCAAAGGTATCCATAGAGTAGGAAAAGGAAAAAGAAAAGAAAAAGAAAGACAGAACTGCTTTGATCAGATGAATTTGAAATTAAGCAATTAATGAACATTTTAATTTTATATGCAAATGCATCTGGAATGCTTGGAGCTCTGCCTGGGAATGGATGATGAACCAATTGAGAGTTTATGGGTCAGGATTATCAGGCAGACCAACATGGGTGATGTTGTGATATCTCTCACAGACTGTCTGATCAAGAAAATGAAGTTGTTGAGGTCTTCAGTTAACCTGAAGAAGCCTTATATTTACAGGCCCTGGTTATTAAGGGTGTCTTTTTACCACCCTGATATCTCTGGAGGGACCATATAGTAGGGCACAAGCAGTCCAGGAAATTTCTGGAGGACATTGACGACAACATGACACAGGTGATCAAGGAGCTTACAAGGGCAAATGCTCTACTTGACCTCACACTTACAAAACAAGGAAGAACTGATTTTAAGATGCATGAGGCTGAGGGAGCTGGCTTATATTATTGCAAGACCACTTTCTGTTAACTTTGAAAAGTCATGGTGATCCTGCGAAGTTCCCAAGGACCAGAAGAAAGCAAATGCCACTCCTCTTTTCAAGAAGGTCAAAAATGACCTTCTGGAGAGCTATAGACTAGTCATCCACACTTCAATACCTTCAATAGTGAGGGAGCAAATAATCCTGGAAATGATTTCCAAACACACGAAGGACAAGATGGTGTTTGGGAGGAGTCAGCATGTGTGTGTGAAGAGGAAACTATGTTTAACAAACTGGATTGCTCTCTATGGTGAGATGACTGGTTTAGTGAATGATGGAAGAGCAGCTGACGTTATTTGTCTCAGATTTAGAAGGATTTTGTTGCAGTGTCCCATAAAAAACTCATAGAAATGCTGCTAGATAAGTGGACAGACAGTGAGATTGAATGAAAACTGGACTGAACTGGTTGTGATCAGTAGCATGAAATCCAGCTGCTGGAAGTCGCTAGTTACTACTAGTAACTGGAAGGAAGTAGTGCCATAGTCAGGGTGTCAGTATTGGGTCCTATACTGTTTAACATCTTCATTTATGACCTGGATGATAGGACAGAGTCCACCCTCATCAAATTTGCTGATAATACAAAACTGAGAGGAGCGGCTGATGTGTCAGAGGTTTGTGCTGCTGTTCAGATGATTCTCTCAACAGGCTAGAGAAATGGGTCAACAGGAATCTCATGGAAGTCAATGAAGGGAAATGTTAAGTCCTGCACCTGAGGTGGAAAAACCTTATACGCCAGTGCAGGCTGGGGCCAGCCTTGCAGAAAATGACCTGAGGGTCCCGGTAGACAAGTTGCACGTGAGCCAGCGATAGATCCTCAGAAAAAAAAAGTGAGTGGCACCCTTGGCTGCATTAGGAAGAGCATTGCCTGCAGATTGAGGGAGGTGATTCTTCTCTGCTTGGCATTGGTGAGACACACCTGGAGTGTTATGCCCGGCTCTGGACTCCCCAGTACAAGAGATGAACATAGTGGAGCAAGACCAGCAAAGCGCTATGAAGACGATTAAAGGCTCAGAGCCTCTGACACAACAAAGAGAGGTTGAGATATCGGAATGCTTAACCCTGAGAAGGCGCAGGGGGAATCTTACAAATGCTTTAGATAGGTGTGATTAATTTCTGTCATATGTTTCAACAGAAACAATATAATATGTAACATCTCATACTCCTGTATAGGCTGATATTTCAAATATAAAGAAGACAAGAGATACAGGTTCAAAACATACCACAATGTGCATGGATTTGAACCTGTGTTTTCTACAAATTGAGAGTAGAAAGAGGCCAGAAGTATAAAGGAGAAGATAGCTAGATCACAGAATCACAGAATGTTAGGGATTGGAAGGGACCTGTGAAATGAATCCTGGCTGGTTCTGTTGCCAGGGCTGGTGAAGATGAGTGTGGAGAGTTGGCTGAGAATGTCTGCTTTTACACGGCTGGAAACGTTGTGATCCAAGCCTAGGTGGGTGTACAGTAACAGAATTACACACCAAGTCCAGGACAGGTGGCATGTTCCCGGGAAAGGCTCAACAGTAGGAGAGAGCTCAGTAGAATTTTTTTTACAGCTGGTTTTGGACCTGTTTGCATATTTAGTAACATATTTGACTGAATGAGACTGAAATACTTCAGCACAACTCCAAAAACATGTTTGTGGATCCTGACAGGTCAATAAGCTTTGCCTTGGTGCTAAATTTCTTAGCCCTATTAGCCCTATTAGAAATGTTAATGTTTCTGGACAGGAACAAAAGGCCTGTGGGTACTTCAGGAATGTTAGTGCTGAAAAGTAAGTGTCTCTCATTTAAATATCACTACTTAGATAGCACATACTGAGGGTGGGCTTATGTGCCTTAATGATAGCTGGACATCTACATCCTTTTTATGTTTTTTGAAGCCATAACATATAATCTTTGAAAACCCTTTGAAAGAGTGTTGTTTCTCCTTCTGACACTGCTGCAGTGTGTACCTTACACGGTGATCTCTTTCACTCCCCTCACTGGAGTTCTCCCCTTCCCTGCTGTTCAGGAATGTGTATTCTGTTTAATCAAAACCTCCATCACTAGCAGGCCTGCCAAACAGTTTGTGTGTGATCTCCCTGCAGGCTAGGAGCAGGGAAAACAACAAGGAGAACTTAATATTATAAGGTGTAATTTTATTAAATGTGTTATTTTCAAGTATTAAGTATTAGCTATATTAAAAAAACCCCAAGAAATGTATTCACAATTTTTAGTTATAACACTCTATTTTGTAAGATTACTGTTCCATTCCTAATTACCTTGAACCCTGAATGCAACAGTTAGTTCCTATGTCACTGATAAATGTATTTCCCGTCAATTTTCCCTGATAGCCTTGAAGAGATACTGCTTTCATTGGTTTGGCTGCCATGTTCTTTCTTTTATAATCTCTCTGTATAGTTCTGTCTGCAAAATTCCTTTTGCTCACTAAAATCCTTCAGTCTTTTCTTTTTGTCACTAAGCTCTTACCACTAGAGCTCTTTCCACTTGACCAGATTCCACAGCCTTCCCTCTCTTACACTGAAATGCCTAATGCATCTTTATTTTCCAGGTCAACACTCATTCTTTTGCCACTGCAGTCTAAATCCCCTTCCAAAGCCAATTGTTCAACTGTTTGTTGAACTTCACACCCAAAACTTTTTCTGTTTTTTTCACAAAACCAACACATTCTTTGATTTTATTCTTCTTTCACTTGGCTTAGGGAAAAGAAAAAAAAATAGAGAAAAAAGAGAGGACCTTTATGGTTTAAGCTTTTAAGATCTTCTCAGTGGGACAAAGAAAAGGAGCAAGGACTGAGAGATGAAAAAGCCTGAACTGCCCCATGAAGCAGAAGTGGTATCAATCCCTGCTGCAGTGGTGGGGTCTGAATCAGGACCACCTCTGAACCTGTGGTTCTTCACCTAGGAAGCCACCTGGCACATGGCTGTGTATCAGTACACAAGCAAGGCAGAGGACTGAAGAAATAAGGCTTGGATCCTGCAGTAGGTTTTGTATTACTTTACTCCTACTCAAGTCAAACAGCACCAGAAATGACTTTGTTCAGAGAGAGACTGGACCTTTCAGTTATCGGAAAGGTCTTCACTAGTTCCTAACTAAGCATATATTCATTTCCTAAAGCCAGTTTT
>VZTO01027449.1:65163-104509 GCA_013400615.1 Syrrhaptes paradoxus
TAACATCTCATACTCCTGTATAGGCTGATATTTCAAATATAAAGAAGACAAGAGATACAGGTTCAAAACATACCACAATGTGCATGGATTTGAACCTGTGTTTTCTACAAATTGAGAGTAGAAAGAGGCCAGAAGTATAAAGGAGAAGATAGCTAGATCACAGAATCACAGAATGTTAGGGATTGGAAGGGACCTGTGAAATGAATCCTGGCTGGTTCTGTTGCCAGGGCTGGTGAAGATGAGTGTGGAGAGTTGGCTGAGAATGTCTGCTTTTACACGGCTGGAAACGTTGTGATCCAAGCCTAGGTGGGTGTACAGTAACAGAATTACACACCAAGTCCAGGACAGGTGGCATGTTCCCGGGAAAGGCTCAACAGTAGGAGAGAGCTCAGTAGAATTTTTTTTACAGCTGGTTTTGGACCTGTTTGCATATTTAGTAACATATTTGACTGAATGAGACTGAAATACTTCAGCACAACTCCAAAAACATGTTTGTGGATCCTGACAGGTCAATAAGCTTTGCCTTGGTGCTAAATTTCTTAGCCCTATTAGCCCTATTAGAAATGTTAATGTTTCTGGACAGGAACAAAAGGCCTGTGGGTACTTCAGGAATGTTAGTGCTGAAAAGTAAGTGTCTCTCATTTAAATATCACTACTTAGATAGCACATACTGAGGGTGGGCTTATGTGCCTTAATGATAGCTGGACATCTACATCCTTTTTATGTTTTTTGAAGCCATAACATATAATCTTTGAAAACCCTTTGAAAGAGTGTTGTTTCTCCTTCTGACACTGCTGCAGTGTGTACCTTACACGGTGATCTCTTTCACTCCCCTCACTGGAGTTCTCCCCTTCCCTGCTGTTCAGGAATGTGTATTCTGTTTAATCAAAACCTCCATCACTAGCAGGCCTGCCAAACAGTTTGTGTGTGATCTCCCTGCAGGCTAGGAGCAGGGAAAACAACAAGGAGAACTTAATATTATAAGGTGTAATTTTATTAAATGTGTTATTTTCAAGTATTAAGTATTAGCTATATTAAAAAAACCCCAAGAAATGTATTCACAATTTTTAGTTATAACACTCTATTTTGTAAGATTACTGTTCCATTCCTAATTACCTTGAACCCTGAATGCAACAGTTAGTTCCTATGTCACTGATAAATGTATTTCCCGTCAATTTTCCCTGATAGCCTTGAAGAGATACTGCTTTCATTGGTTTGGCTGCCATGTTCTTTCTTTTATAATCTCTCTGTATAGTTCTGTCTGCAAAATTCCTTTTGCTCACTAAAATCCTTCAGTCTTTTCTTTTTGTCACTAAGCTCTTACCACTAGAGCTCTTTCCACTTGACCAGATTCCACAGCCTTCCCTCTCTTACACTGAAATGCCTAATGCATCTTTATTTTCCAGGTCAACACTCATTCTTTTGCCACTGCAGTCTAAATCCCCTTCCAAAGCCAATTGTTCAACTGTTTGTTGAACTTCACACCCGAAACTTTTTCTGTTTTTTTCACAAAACCAACACATTCTTTGATTTTATTCTTCTTTCACTTGGCTTAGGGAAAAGAAAAAAAAATAGAGAAAAAAGAGAGGACCTTTATGGTTTAAGCTTTTAAGATCTTCTCAGTGGGACAAAGAAAAGGAGCAAGGACTGAGAGATGAAAAAGCCTGAACTGCCCCATGAAGCAGAAGTGGTATCAATCCCTGCTGCAGTGGTGGGGTCTGAATCAGGACCACCTCTGAACCTGTGGTTCTTCACCTAGGAAGCCACCTGGCACATGGCTGTGTATCAGTACACAAGCAAGGCAGAGGACTGAAGAAATAAGGCTTGGATCCTGCAGTAGGTTTTGTATTACTTTACTCCTACTCAAGTCAAACAGCACCAGAAATGACTTTGTTCAGAGAGAGACTGGACCTTTCAGTTATCGGAAAGGTCTTCACTAGTTCCTAACTAAGCATATATTCATTTCCTAAAGCCAGTTTTTGGCCACAGAACTCATTCATTTCCACAGATACAGCAGTTCTCAGTTCCAGAGGGTGGAATTTTTTGTTGTGTATGCTCCAGGACAGGTACAACATTTTAGGATCTTCCTGAACTGCAGATATTTTTTCTGCCTGAATCATCAGGCACTCCTGGTGTGAAGCTCCTCTTTGGTCTCAAGACTGACCTGTCTTTTCTCCTTGCTCTTTCCATGTGTCAGTGACTGTTAGCTGTTCTGCATTTTCTATATTGCTCAGTGCTCCAGGCTTTCTTCCTTTAAACTTTTTTATATTTTGTTTCAGCTTACTTTCTGCAGCATTACATGTTGTCCTGTGCTTGAACTTTGGAACTCTATTGACTGTTGCTGTTATTATAATTTTGCAGTCCAGCATACAAACAACATTTTACACACTTTGGTCATGTTCATTGACCTAAAGAGTTCACAGTTTAATTAAAACAAGGCAGAAAGAAGAGGATATTTATTTAGTAAGATTTGAGGACAAACTGCTTTGAGAAAAGAACTTAAGGAGAGATACAAATGAAGACAGGATTTTTTGAAAATAAGAACTAGGCATTATGAAATGATAATGAAATCAGTAACAGAACAAGGAGAAGGGAAAAAGGAAAATTAACTGAGGAGATGTGAATGCAGCTATAGACAGTGCAACGGAGTGAAAACATTGTGGCTGCTATTCTGCAGGTCTGTCAGCAATGACGGGCATTTTGGACAAAGGAGAAAAAGCCATGAAATTCATAATAGCCAGGGTGTGGTCAGATGTTGATAGGGCTGTTGATAGACATGTGGATAACGTAAACATGGAGATAATGTAGGTGGCTCATCACCAGCCAATCTGTTTTGCCTTCTGCTTCCCTGAAGGTTGCTACCCCCCTCAGATTTGCTGGTATAACTACACATGTAGCTGTCCCCAGCCTGATTCTGTCAAAAGAATTCGGTTTTTAAAACCTACTAAAACAATTCTCTGTGAGGGTTTTTCAAATCAAATCGTTCTGACAGAACTAGGTTAAGGAGCAGTTGTGCTTGTAGGTCTGAGAGAGCGGTTATCTTGTGGAAGGGAGACAGGCAAAAATCTAGTGACTGTGCACTAAATAGAATAATATCTGTTAACAGGATAACAGTAGGATTGTGTCTGGTTAATAGAGGAGATAAATATAAACTCAGACAAATTTCTCAGCAAGAAAGAAAGGAAAAGAAAAGAGGATCTTTGTGAAACGCTACAGAAGCAGAGGATTTAACAAGAAGAGAGCAGAGCACTAACAACTGCATAAAATCTGGGAGATTTGAAGGAGGAGAAGGAAAATACAGAGCACAGCTTTTGGAAATTTATGCATAACATGTCTCTTCTTTGGAGAGAAAATTGCGATTGTATGTAACAAAGGCCTCCTTGCAGCAAATATGTAGGCCATATGTGCCATACCTGGCATGCTAGGTTTCCATTTGTGCCATGCTGCTGCTTGCTGAGTTGGCTTCAAAGGGTTGTTTTAGAAAATCTTTATGAAACAAAAAGTGGATTGTCATGGTTTAACTCTAGCTGTCACAAAGACCACACAGCTGCTTTCTCACTCCCCCTGTTGGCATGGGGGAGAGAATCTGAAGGGTAAAAGTGAGAAAACTCATGGGCTGAGATAAAGATGGTTTAATAGGTAAAGCAAAAGCTACACANAAAGCCTTGACTCTGTGCAACTGATAAACAGTAATGAAAAAATCTCTGTATTATTAACATTCTTTTCAGCACAAGTCCAAAACATAATCTCATGCTAGCTATTATGAAGAAAATTAACTCTATCCCAGCAAAAGCCAGCACACGGGTGAAGCAATGTGTCCTGTTTCATCTACTGTCTGGATAACAGCCCTGCGCTACGTATCATTCAATATGTGCAATCAGTCAGGCATGACCCTGTCTTGTTTATATGCCTCCCACAGTGTTCACCTTTGCAATCTTCATCTATCCCATACAGAAAGCAAGGCATCTTATAAAATACTGATTCTGAAGCTCTCTCAAGTGTCCTTTGGGAAGCTGCATATCTTCCTTACAACAACATATTAAGCTTTCACATGTACTCTCACTGAGGATGAAGAAGGAAATTACAACTTCACCCCAGTTTACATTATGCTAGGAAAGGACTTCTGAGACCTCCATCCTCTTTGACGTGCCCTATTCTTCCCTGTGCATCAAGACCATATCAGTCTTAGTTTGTATATCCACTGTTGCCATCACTAATGGATCAGCAGAAGGAGCCAATTTTATTGTCTAATGTACTGCACGGACCATGTACAAAGTGCTTTATATATTGTATAACTCAGTTAAATCACATCCAATTCTTTCAGGACTAATAAAAAACCAAATCTGACCTGGAGTTTTACTCCTTGCCAAACTTATGCTTCTCTTTTCTTCCCTGAGGTCCTGTAGTTCCTTAATAAAAAGGTCACAAACAATATTTCCTAGCAACAGTGAATATTTTCTTTAAAATGGCTAAATAATTTTCAGTGAAACTATTACAAAGAAGAACAACTCCCCTGACTCTGATCGAGCACTTCAGAAACTCAGCCAAGAAAGGATAACATTAGAAACTTGCTTTAGCAATGAACTTTGGTATGAGACAACATTAGGTGCTTAGTTAAATACCTTGCTGAATTGGGATCTAAGAAAATCATAAGCCACATAAAAAAGTCCTTTTTACTATCTAATTAAGATATCAATTTCATGATCACTTTAAACCAAACTAAATGGAATGAGGCAAGCAATTCTACCCTCTGTCCCACCTCAGTCACTCACTTCTGTTGGACTTAAGAAGTGGGTGACCCAGTTCAGGGAACTAATCCATATGGAAAGAAATACCCTGTTTGTGCCTCACATCCTCCTTTCATGCCCCAGGCTAGTTTTCAGCCTGATTAGTTTCTTGGTCCAGCCTAGCGTGCCGTGTAGATGCAAAAGTGTGGCAGGAATTTGTGGTTCAGATTAGGGGAGAGAGGAAGTCTGTCCAGGTAAAGCGTAGCTCTCACTTATGTCGGAGAAAAGCAGTTGTGACATTCCAGGTACAGACATCTAAACCTGCATGTCCATATTTGACTCGTAAAATTTTTTGTTTAACTTAAATCAAGAGTATGAACACAGTTATCATATCCTCAAGTGAAAATAAAATGTTCAGAATTGTGGTGTAAACACTACATACAATTTTAAGCTGAGGAGAAATATGTATAATTTACTGCAACAAATAGGAGTCTACTGGGAATTTATTATGTAGTTTCTGAAGCTGCTTTGTATCTATCCAGCAGGCTATAATCGCTTCTTTTAAGTAACTAATTAGCTGCATCTCAAGAGGTGATAATGTCCACGTGGAAGGCTGTCTCTGTAAGGCACTGATTATGTCACATCTGGATAAAAGACTGGCTAACCCTTTCCACTTCACAGTATGAAAGGTGTAAGAAAAAGCCAATTACAGAGATAGTAGTTAAACATTTGCTTTTCCAAATGCAGAAGCTTACAAGATAGCTAGGAATCAACCATACATATGTAATATTGAAACAGGAGGTTGTTGCATTTAAATTGAGATTTGATAAGATTTCAAGTGAATTCAAGATGTTTACCTTTTCCTCACTGCATTGGTAGGTGCAGGAAGTATTAACAATGTATTTTCAGACAAAGTCTAAATAACTGAGGTGACTGGCTTAATTTTTTCAAACTTCAAAGTACTGGTAACCATTAAAGTGAATGTCAATATAAAGACAACTGTAGTGGCTGACAAGCTTAGCTCAGCTTCAATAGCTGGCATCTAGGCATTCATATTAAAGCTATGGATGAAGGAAATTTTTTTTTGTTAGTCTCTGAGCATGCTCATGAGCAGGAGAGAAAACATGGGTTATGTAGGTAAGAAATCTCTAGTGATCCCGGGCAAGAAAAGGTAAGCAAGTGCCATGTGAAGACATCAGCCCTGACCTACGGTAACTGCACTTTTCTAACTCTCATTGTCTTTTATCTCCCAACTGTGACAAGCTTGCAGCCAATATAATTATGTGGGCAAGCATTCATTAGGGATCAGACCAAGCCTATCGCTTTCATTATCCACAGTTCCTGCAAGAAGCCAGTAGAAATGAAGCTAGCACATTAAGCCATTGAACATTTTAACCCTCTGATCTGTAGTTACTCTAGTCAGGAAATAAATGACTCTGCAAACGTACAACTCGTGGGAAAAAAAAAAGAAGCCATGATTTAAAATCTGCCTCAGCGTCAGAAAAGATCGATTACTTCAGATATCTTCTAAAAGTCTGTATATGCCCACTAGGGCTTTGGTCCAGCAAAGCACTTGCACTGAAGTACAGATATTAAGTTAAATAGGTACCTAGAAGCCTGCTGAATCAACGCTGAAAGTAATGCTATGCATGGTATTTGAATTCTGTTTTTTTGTAATGATGCTTAGTGAAAATGCAACTTTTTCATCTATATCTCAAAATAAATTGGCTGAACCACCTGATTTTTCAAAAGGCAATTTAAAATACAGTGTCAGCACTGTCTTTGGTCTCAGACACTGACCATACTGGTTCTTCTCTGTTCCAAGCAGCAAACCAGCTTCCTTGCATTGCCAGAATCTTTAAGGAGTTAACTAAATCTGAGAAAAATCATACTTTTCCTGTGATGGAGATCTGCCAAACTGCGATGCTCTGTTGCAGCTGGGCTTGGCTTCCTGTCAGGTGGTAATCACAAGGGAAGCTGGAGTTTTCCCTGGACTGCTTGGGCTGTTTGAATTTGTTCCAAATGGACAACAGACACCACCACTCAGGGTGAGTCCCAGCTCTCCATTAGATCTCACAGCATCATGAATAATGTCAACAGGGAAAACACATATATGAAATAAAAAGCAGAAAAACCAGGATCAAGAGTTCAAAACAAATGGCTTCTCTCTTACTGCTGGGAGGTGAAGTTATCTACTATTTAATATTCATGGTGCATTTTAATAAAATAATAGCAAGTTAACTCTCCAAATGCTAAAGAATAAGTTTTTTATCTTAATTAAATCAATGTGTACTTTTTACCAGCTAAAAACCAAGGAAGGCAGTGGGTCATACATTCATTTTTTATTATCACCTTAAGGCTTCTCTTTGTTCTTTCTCTCGCTTTTATCCTATATCAGGTTCTAAGCCCCATGTAAACTCTGATAGCTTATGTCAGTGCATAATATAAGGCTGCTGACAGGTTGCTATCTGGATTCATCCTATGTTGCTCTGCTTCTTTCATTATGAGAATAGAGCTTAAGGGCCAATGAGCAGGAAGGAATGCGCATTCATAAGGCTCAGCAGTGTTAAGGATTCATGTACAGCTAAAATTTGATATTGGCAGACCAGAGTGTAAATTGAGGAAAAAAAAGAGAAAAAAAAAGAGAAGAAAAAAGAAAAAAAGAAAAAAAAAGAAAAAAAAGAAAAACGAACCCCAGGAAACAAAAGCAAGCCAGGGATATAAGCGAGCTAAGTCTGTAGATGGCATGTTTGTAAAATCTCTCTCTCTTTTTTTGCATTTATGTCACCAATACTATTGTGTGATTAATAGCATGCATCAGGAGTTCAGTTCTGCTTCTTGGCTGGGATAAGTATGCTGCTTCTGCTGTAGAGAACCTTATGGTTTAGGTTTATTTGATTATTACGGATGGCAAAATAGAGATCTCCATTATCATCTCAAGAGTTTTAGGTTTTACCTGCAAGTCTGTACCATACATCATTTTTCTTTCTCAGTTTTCTGTAGTTAACAAACTGAACAGATTCTTACTCCCAGAGTACACCTAAAATATCTCTAGGTATTGGCATCTTACTACTAAAACCCACCTGATGTTCTTCTGTAAGAAGAAAATTTTATAGTTGTGGGAGAGCCGCAGTATGATTCCAGAGTGCTGGTCTGGCCAAAGTAAATGAAAATTAATCCAGTTTTTGCATATCAAATGAAAGATGGCAAAGGGGCTCCTGCATGCTGGCCAAGACTCATGGTTTCCTTGTGTTACATGCATTCCATCTGAATTAAATAGTCAAACATTTTTCCATGGTGCACAATACTTAGTGCATGTAGCATTTTCTTTTCCAAAGTGTGCCTTATAAACATTAACCAAGTAAGCCATAGAATATGCTTGTGGGATAGTTAATTGTANAAACACAAAAAAAATAACAAAAACATAAAACTACAAAAAAAAAAAAAAAAAAAAAAGAGTTGGCAGTGGATTTTTCCTGCTGTTTCTTCCTTTTCTATACAATACTCCAATGGCTCCTATACTTAGGAAGACTGGGCAAAGCCAACTGTCAAGTGAGAGTCCCAGATACCATGTCCTCCTTCACCTAACTTGATTGAAACTTACATTTTTCTTGGAGACTGCCTCAGCCAAAGGTAACCGGCAGTGCTAGAGGAGGAAGGATTACAGATGTCCTTCTGGATCCTTAATAAAATTAAAGAAGAAATACAGTCTTTGTGTATGACCTAATAAAAGACAACAGTCTTTCTTCGGCAGTGGAAGATCCTATGAAAAATTAACTTGAAGGTGACAATGGTTGATCAATGCTATTGCTTGTAAGAAGCAATATTTCTCCTCTGTGATGTTTGTGGAAAGAAAAGGTTAAAATCTTTCTAAAATGGAACGTTAGTTCTCATCACTGCCCTGTCTGCTGACCCAATATTTCTATGCAGTCACACAGCTCATAGACAAAGAAGACCTCCTGCACAGCATCACTCAGTGCTGGCTTCCAGTCCAGCATTGCAGCTCAAACAGGACAATATCAGACAGACACCCTCATCACTGCTAATTTGGTATTTGCAAAAGGGATTAACTTAAAATTGGTTTTGTAATAATTTTCCATGGGATATTGAAATCCTATTGACATTAATGATTGTAACAGCTTATTCTGCTAACCTGTTTTTAAATAAGTACCTTTGGAGAGCAGGCATCCCTGGAGAAGAGAGGAAAATAAGGGGTCTGGTTGTAAGAAGATTGATGTTCATTATTAAACTTGTTACAATACCACCTCTGTAATTGAACTGGTGCACATATGGCTGTGTAAAATACCTGACTTCTGGACAGGTTCTTTCTAAGAAACTAAGTTCAAGATTCCTTCCTCTCATCAGACCTTATTTGAGATTTCTTATTTATTAGTTGTTAAGTTATTAATGATAAACCAGAGTTCCTCAATTCCTAAATGAGTTGTCTTTTCCACAGCTGTAATCTGTTTTAGTTATCTGTGACATACTGAGGTGGGACTCACTGCTGCATTGGCAAAGAAGTGCTGTATCAAATCCTCCCAGGAAATTCATTTCAGAGTTGCCAGCTCTCGTCGCGGTCTGCACACAGAGCCAAAGTGCTTCAGCAGAGACTCGGTCTCCCACTCTGCTCATGCAACTAGCCTGAACACCTCCTCCTACTCAGGATTCACAGCACAGAGCCCTCACCTAAGGGGTGTTTTCAGAAAAACAGCTTTTTGCTCTGTTAGCTTGGAGCCCAAGGGAGCAGCAGTTCAGGGTTTTATGTGGGTACTCATGAGAAGACATATGTCTGCTGGTGCCTGCTTTCTCCTACTTGGACATAGCTTGGCGGTAGGTCTGTCTCTGAGCGAGCGCAGAGCTTCTTCTCCAAGGGAGATGGATTATCCAGCCATGTAGGAAGAATTCACTATCTGAGCAGCTATTCTTCATATCTGTCAATGAAAACGCTGGCCACAAGAGTGCCATGGGCCAGATCCAGTTAATGGACCATGAATTGGATTATGCATGCCCTGATAAGCAAAACTTTAAGCAAGAAATTGGGGGATATGTATTATCAACTTGAGGACCAGAGTACTTTAGCTGCAAGGTTATTCTGTAGCCTGCAGGGAAGTCAGTCTCCACTTCTCTTTCTTCCCCTTGAAACCAAGTTCTGCACAGAATGTGACCCAGAATTCATAGAGCCTGAGAAGCAGAAAGAGGGATCCTAATTCTGCAGCTTATTAAGGGAGCATTCACTGTCATTGAAGGCAAACCAGATTCTTTCCCTGCTCCAAGAACTGCATATGCATGTTGCCTTGGATCAGGCACATGAAGAGGAAAGGGAACAGAAATTACTCAACCCATTAGCTGTTGAGCTACTTAGCAGAACACTAAAATTTCTATTCTGAGACTGCTACTTTCAGGTGTATCAGAGATGCAAGTTTGGCAGTTTTCTCTCACTTCCAGCTTATTATGCTGACTTCATCACACCGAAATAACTATCCCCAGTGTTACTGTATATTCATGTCTTATCTATAGGAAATGTAAGACTGAGAAACAGTACATGGTATATGTGTATGCAAATGCAAGGGTAAATGTACTGGAGAGGCCTTTTAGAATAACTGCAAATGCTGTAAGAGAGAAAATTATCCCTCCTCCTCACACCCTGAGAGAGCTGCAGTTGTGGGAGGAAGAAGCTGAAGATAATGTATGTGCATGGATGTAACGCTGTTGTTCTAATCTTGATTTTATGGACTCTCTGTCTTCTCCATGTCCTGGGACTGGCACCCCCAGCCTTTCATCTTTTCTAGCCTCCTTTTCACCACCCCTTTGTTTTCTCAGCAGCCATGGTTAACAATTTCCATTTCCTCTGTGCTGCTTCTTGTGCTTGGATCTCTGTCCATGCCTCTACTTTCCCCCAAGGCAATGGGGCTGAAAGGAGCAAAGATGTAAAGAAAGAGGCAAGAAAAGTGACTTCTATGGAAGGCCCTATCTTCACAGTCTCCACATCTCATACATCATTTGTTGCTCTAATCTCTCATTCTAATGTACATAATCCAGATTTTATTTAAAGATGCAGGTTACCTGTTTACTTGTCTGTAGGTTACAATAATTTTATTACGTCTGCACATATGGTTGTGATAGGGGGCTGAAAATGTTAAAGCCTATCAAATGATGAGAGATATATCTAGGTGGCTAGATAGTGAAAGCCTAGGAATAGCTTATAAAATTCTCCGAGTTCTCATCTTGGCTCTCTCACAGATATTCTCTGTGCTCCAGAAAATGACCTACTTTCTCTCTGCTATCTTTACAATGGCCGTAATATCTCTTTGCTTTACAAAGCAACCGTTGAGGATCAAATCATTAACATTTAGTGCCCCATGTATGTGCTCTGTCAAGCCATAATGAGCTGTTTTGACATGATCCTTATGCATTTAGTATTATTGGAATCTTCACTATTATAACTAAATGAATTACTGTCAAAAGAGTTTCTTATGACATGTTCTATTAATATTAATGTAATAATAGCTAAAAACAATAATGGAAATGAATGATTTGGTAATCAATGCGACATTGTTCTGCATTTGTGGTGTTTGATTCTGACGTTGAAAATGTTTTGTTTCTGCAGATCTAAATCTAAAAAGTTTAGGATCTCACACATATTTTTTTCCCTTGGACAAGAGGTGATGAACTGTAACACAATAAAGCAAGTTAGGATGCATTATACAGCACATTTAAGCAGCTAATTTGAACAACCACATGACTTGATCACAAGTTTATTAAAATCAGTGGGAGTCTTAAATGGATTAACTTAGGTCCTTACTATCTTTTCTACTGGATATCTGAACTGCACTTCGTGTGTGCAGTCAGGAGGCAGCAGGCACTTAAGAACTGTGAGTCAAAAAGAAGCAGAAATTCAAAGGGAAAAATATCTGTTGACTAAAGATTCAGAAGCAACTCAAGAATGAACTACATTTTTTTCTGTACCTAAGGAGAGGAAATGTTAAGATGATTTAGTGTTTCACCTCCACCCTCAAAGATTGCTCAAATGTTTGAGGTGAAATATGGTCTAAAGAGCAATGGAAAGAAAGATTTACAAAGGAGCTATGAGAGATGCTCACTGCTGACCACTCCTCAGACACCTGAATGGACTGGATTGCAACACTTGAAGTTAAATTGTCAAAGGTATGAGCCTTCCACAAACTGATTATGGCTTTCATTCTGGAAGTTGAAGGAGGTTGAACATTTGAGCTTTCCTGCTTTCAGTTCTTTTTTCATCTACTCTCTCTTTTTTCTTAGGATCATGATACATATTCTGCATTATTTGGGAATCGTCCCCATCTTGTGGGGCTCTGCAATAGTAAGAAACAATCTGGAGTAGAAAAAATGTGTTGTCAGCAACTAAATTCTTTTCTCAAAATTAATTTAGTAATCTTTTTAACCACAGAGGATTCAGCTCACAGTGTGCTGCTGTGTACAAGATTCCTTCCATCCTGAAACAACAGGCCAAGAAATCCAATAAACAGGAGCTGGCTACACAAAAGTAAGAAAAGAAATTTGAAAAGGAAATTTTATGAATGCCAGAGGAACATGTTTACACCACATAAAACTTCCTTTCTGAATTGTGCTTGATTAGCATATTTCTGAGTCCAGCCTACACCTGCTTTTCCCCCCTCCTTAATTTCAATTATAATGTGCTCCTTTGTGATACACCATTTGTTACCAAATGAATCTAGTTCTAAGGATGTGCATGCAGCCAATTTATTCATTAGATCTATTGTAGTGGAACTGAATAAAAGGTTTTATTATCAATCTCCTTAATTTCCAGATAGGATTTAGTGGAAATCAATATTAGAGAATGCATAATTGCTAAATCTTCTTAAATTAATAGACTCATTCATTAAGCGCCCCAAAAATACTTAGCTGGTATTTCTTGTGACTTTCTCTAATTAATTAGCAAGTGGAAAACGATAGTGAACAGAACAGCTTTTGGCAATCATATGGTGGAATCTGAAGACCAATCTTGAGGAAGAATTAATTTGGATATGTATATACAGTATTTCACCCGTAAATTGATTATAGGAGAATGCACTGCATAAGAAGACAAATGGTGGTTGTATGCTGATGGTCGGCAAAAATTCCAGAACCCAGCAGGTGGTTTTAAGCAGTTCGAGCTGGGACGCGTACCAATGTGTAGTCACTAATGAATAGCAGTCAGTTTTAAAAGCTTTGGAATTAAATATAGTGCAATCTATCTGTATAAAACTGCATGGCATGTATGCAGTATTTGTGAGATTTTCATTTTGCCTAACTAGACAAGTTTTCTGGGCCAGAAACTAAGTAACAAAGCACTAAAAAATGTTGGAAGAGAAGAGCAAGTAACGAAAGGCTCTGTAGTCAGTTTCTGTGTTGTCTGTATATGTATATGTTCTCTCCATCTTCGTATCTAGCAGCTGTAGGTTTTACTTTTTCCCAGAATTTAAGTCTTGGGAAAAGGAATACACACTCATGAGTGCAGATGCTGGTTTATTGTCATCCACTATTGACTCTGCTGTGGGCTTCAGCAGAGACTGGTCACCTCCTCCAGAGAACATATTGGTGACAGTTCAGTGGAATTTAGACTGAATCTGGAACTTCCTGTGCCACAGCACAAGTTGGTAGAGAAAACCTTGCTGCTACTAAACATGTAAGTTACTCTACTTTTAGATTTAAGCTACCAAAAGAAAGGGAAGAAGTATACAATGAACCCTCAAGAAAAGGCCTGCGTACAGTGGCTTTCTGATACATCTCTCCCTTAAGTCAGGACATTCCTTCCTTTTGCACTCCTAGAGTGGTTCCATCCTTTGTATTTTTAGCATGTGTAAGTTATACTTACTGTGTCCAGCGACTGAGCAACAGGCCGTGCATGTATGTACTCACAGGCAGTGGACAGAAACAGGTCTGGGTCCTTCACACTTGCTAGACAAGTGGGAAAAGGGAAGAAAATACGTACTCCCATCTGACAAAGCATCACGTGTCTCCTCTCTGGGAAGGTTACAGAGAAACTGGAGATGCTGCCTAGTGGGCCTCTGCACTGTTCTTGCTGTGCTGCCTCACTATATGACACCTAGCTAGTATCTTTATGGTTTTTCCTACAAACTAAAAAGGTGAAATACTATTACAGCCCATGATCTGAGGTAAAGCATGGTGCAGAGGAAAACAAAACACTTCCAGCATGAGGGCGGAGCTTTATCAGAGTTTGCAGAAATATTTCTGTCTGACTAGGAACAGTGATACTGAAATAACATGGCCACATTTCCCTGAACTACTGTGGGATAATACAGCTTTGAGAGTCTTGAAACATGACAAACGTTACATTGACTAAGAAAGAAAAAAAATGCCTGAGGAATTCTGCATCACACCTACAGTGCCCACCATTGAAAAGATCTGTATCCACAACACAGAGCAGCTTCACAACGTTCACTCTCCAATATCAACTGGATGTGTTGAATCTGCAGGGCTGAGGACATTTCCTGAATGCACGCTGCAACAAGACACAGCTATCAGGACCTTTTTCCTACTGTCTGTTTCCCCTTGAAAGAGAACCTGGTAGCATTGTCAGGGAGAGAATTAACATAACTGGGGATCAAGACTGCAGAACACTTCACGGATTATACCTGTGCTGTATATCAGATACCATCACTGACTCTCCAGATAGCAGGTGATTGTGCTTTGATGACACACATAAAATTCAGTTTTGGCTGGAATGTATCTCCCACTCGGACACATCTATTTCTTTTTGAAGTATATTTTTCCCCATCAAAATATTTCAGCTTTTTGCATATGACCACTGGTTTGATAGTTAGTACCTACTCTTCTGTCATGGTACTGTTTTTCTGTATGGCCTAAATAGTGATTGCTCATTTCTTATTTGTGCATGTTTTTGCTCTAAGAAACTGTTCTTTATAATGTGTAGCAACTCTCTTCACATTATGGGATTGATTTGTTTGTAATTAAGTCTGTTGGATGGAGATAGTATTAGTACTTGTGTTTTGCTGTACACCCACTAACCATGAATCTTAAAAAATCTTTTAATGGACACACACTGTGATCCTTTCCATTTCAACTGGCATGACTTTTGGGCACCATGTCTCAGTACTAGTCATAGCTCAGACATACAGAGAACAAAAATCCCCAAAGCAGCATCAGAACAGTAAAATTCTGGGAAATAAGCAGCAGTGTGAGATAGTAATAGGAAAACAGATTGACTCTTTCAGATAAGGGTACTTATGCTGACATTACACTGGATCAGTCTGAGCTGATTTTTTTAAATCAAGCTGATTTCATATTCTGCTCCAGAATTCCTCTTAGGATACATAAAAGTGGACTGAGTGCTCATGCTCACTTTTCAGAATGGTGACAAGATATTTTTTGTAACTCTATGGCTTTATTGGTTTATGGAAATGCCCAAGGTGAAATATACTTAGGAGTCCCATCTTCCTCAGACTGCACCAGATTCTCATGTGATTTATTCAAGTGTAGATCTAGGCCAGTACTTTTGCCACGAATGATACTGCATTAGGTATTTAGCATCGTAAAAGTTCCACTCCTGATTCTTTTGATCAGTGACTGTCAGCATAACTCATCTGAATAGCGCCTAGTTATCAAAACCTTCACACTGCTCAAAGTATCAGAAAATACCATATCTAATTCCCTTGTGCGTTTTTGTATTTCTTTTCATGCTGTCTGAGAGCCCACCAATTTTGGAGCGATAATGAATCTTATATCTATCCACTTCAGCTTATTATTTTATGACGTTAATGCTTCCCTATATGCTGATGAGAAAAACGAGAGAAAAAAAAGACTCATTGATTCTCTAAATCATCAAACGAGAATATTTCCTCTCTTTTTTTTTGCTTTTCAGACCTTAAGCAATATATAAATTACTGTACTTATAAATTAGTAAAACAACTGTCTCATTCTATATTAACCAGCAACAGAAAAACATGCATTTCTTTAGCAACAATTACAATTCTACAGAGTTGACCAATAATGGAATGGGGTTTTTGCATTTATTTATTGTTATTATTATCTCCAGATGCAGAAGCTGTCTGTATGGAGGTCTGTCTGAAAAACACCAGAGTAACAAAGGACACCAAGATCTCCAGGTCTCTAACCTGAGTACAGACATCTCACCAGCTCTACTGGGAGCTGGGGCTACCAGAAGGTGGCTTGGAAATGGACAAACTGGAAGTATCACCCCTTTATCTCAGAGCAGTGTTTTCCTGACAGATCTGTCTCAAAAGCTGGGATACTGAGGCAGTCCAGGAATTCATGGGAAAACTGCCTTGCCCTGGGTCAATGTTTGTCAAACACAAGGTATTTCTGACAAAGCATGCTGGAGTCAGTAACATTTTCCCATGAAATTAATTTAGTCATAAAACAGCTAACCAGCTGTAGTTGTTCCGTATATCAAAAAAGACCAATAATGGAATGGAAAAACACCAAAGGCTAATCAGCAACAAATGTGTTGCATTACTAAACACTGAAATTCTTAACACTTAGGGTAAAAACTTTGAAATTCTGTAGTAATATGAATATATAATTCTTATCTAAATAGGTGGAAATTTTGAGCCAAAATCTGACCTTGAATGTCCAGAAACCTAGGACTCAGTGATCCTGCTATGAATGCATAAGTTTGTAAACAATAAAGAGAAGCTGCAGCTTAAATCTGCTTTAAAAACACCAGAACACAGAGTCACTCAAGTTTATCACTCAGAAATAAGGAAGAGGTATGTGTCTCCCAGGTCCAGTTTCTCACAGAGAATTAGGAACCAAATGAGGCCACATAAAGAGATTTGACTTTGCTTAGCAACCACAGCCCTGAATACTTTCCTGGAGCTGCTTATACCAGACAAAATAAGAGCTGGTGAAAGGGCCTTCTAGGAGCTCACTGAGAGGAGATTCAGTGAGGCTATGTGAATTTTACCTTCAATTCCTTCCTCTCCCATTTGAATTTCATCACCAATTTCCTAGGTGACTTCTGCAGTATGGTTTCAGTTTCTCCAGCATCTCTTGTTAAAACTGACTCTCATGGTTTAAGGCCACCCGGTTATAAGGACCATGCAGTCACTCACTCTCTCATCCCCTCCGGTGGGATGGGGATGAGAATCATGAGAACAAAAGGTAAAACCCTTTGGGGTTGATGTAAGGTCAGGGAGAGTCCACTTACTGCTTATGATCATGGGCAAGAAATGGACTTGACTTGGGGAAAATGAAAAAGAACAATTGTTAACAAGCAAAACTAGAGTAAGATAATGAGAAAAGGAACTACATCCTAAAAAACTACCTCTCTCCCACTCCTCCCTTCTTGCTGGGCTCAAAGGCTTTGTTCCCAATTTTTCTGCCTTCTTCCCCCTGGCAGCACAGGGGGGCAGAGGATGGGGATTGCAGTCAGTCCATCACCTCTTGTCTCTGCTGCTCCTTCCTTCTCAGGAGAGTGCTCTTCACAGTCTTTCCTGCTCCAGCGTGGGGGCCCTCTCACGGGAGAGTTCTTCACAAACTAGTCCAACGTGAGTCCTTCCCACGGGCCGCAGTTCTTCACTAACTGCTCCAGGATGTATCCCTACCATGGAGTCACATCCTTCCTCAGGCACAGCCACCTCTTCCAGTGTGGGGCCCTCCATACGCTGCAAGATGGTATCTGCTCCACCGCTAAATCTCCATGAGCTGTGGGCGAGCTCTGCTCTGGTTCCATGGGTTGCATGGGGACAACGTGCCTCACCATGATCTTCACCAAGGGCTGCAGGGGAATCTCTGTTCCGGGGCACCCCCTCCCTCTCCTTTCTCTTCACTGACCTTCGTGTCTGCATATTTGTCTCTCCCACATCCCATTCCTCTCTGCTGCAGTTTCTTTTTCTGTCTCTTGGGTGGGGGCTGCGCTGGATCAGCTGGGCCAGAGTTCCAGCAGATGCTGGACAGGCAGCTGGATGGACTGTCCCAGAGCTACGCTGCTGCTCCATGCACTGTGCCCCTTCTTAAATATGTCACTCGAAGAGGTGCTGATGGGCTAGGCCCTGGCTAGAGATGGGTCTGACTTGGAGCCAGGGAAGCTTCCTGCAGGGGCCATCTCTGTAACCCCCTCCCCCACTCCCAAAACCGGCATAGAGCTGGGGGACCTTCTAGCAGTTTCTTACAGGAAACATCACTGTAGCCTCTCCCCTGCTCCCAAAACCCACCACACAAACCCAAAACACTTACAGAACAAACAAGGAGCACAGCTCTTCATAGAGGTACTCTTGCTCAGTGACACTTTGTTTAGCTGGAACAGAATAGGGGATGCTTAAACTTGTAGTGTTTACATAGCTGACTTCAACATATGTCCCGTTATTTATTTCAGTATGCTGGAAAAGGTCCATAGCATCAGGAGGACAGAAAGAAATCAGGGACGATAAAAGCTTAAAAGGGAAAAATTAACTAAGTATCCTGTTGTTTAATTATGTCTTTGTAGCCACAAATGTTCTTAGAAAACTAAACAGTGTCTGGCAACACTGAAAATGATAGCTAAGACGGGTTAGGGCTCCAGTGTGTGTGTGTATTGTGTGACCTTGAGAAATTCACACAGTTTAGCACTAAGATGCTCATCACATCTGACCATTTTGATAAAGGGATGAGTGTGTTAATAGTTTACATAAATGCAGTGCTGCCCATTACTCTCCTTGACCACATTCACCATGAGAGCTAGCTGGATGTCTGAGATGGAATCAGCTCCACTGGAACAAAAACAGTTTTCTTCCCGCTTGCTTTCTGTCAATATCATGGCTGATGCCTATGATGGGCGTCCAGCTCTTTGGGCTGTCCTCTGACTTCCTGTAATTTTGTTTTCTGAAAGCATGATATGCCTGCTCTGGACAACATGAATATCATCTCCTTCATGAACCACAAAATTTGCTTTTTTCTTTAGAGGAGCAAGAGTGAGGCTTTTTAGCTATCTTGAATGAGTTCGAGCACTATTTCCTTGAAAACAAACCTGTGGTTGAGTAGAACAAAACCATATTGAAGACATATTCATATTCTGCATGTGTCCCTGGAGTCCATTGCCCAAGTACAATGAACAGTAATGTGTTTCTAAAAGCTTGTAAAATACTCATGTTTAATGTAATATTAATAGGATAGTTACTGCCTGCTAGAAAATTAAAAATTAAAATATGCGTGTAGGGTGGTGAATGCAAGAGGAATGTAAAAACTATGCAGTTAGCAATTGTTAAATTTTCATGACAAAGAATCTAATTAAAATTTAGCATAAAGGGAAATTCTTACAACAAAGGGAGAGTTAGATATACCACTAAAACTGAAATTTAAGATTCTGGGGAGATGGGCAGAGAGGAACCGCATGAAGTTCAACAATGGCAGATGCAGGGTCCTAAGGAGGAATTACTCTATGCAAAGTACATGTTGGGTGTACAGAAAGAGTGTTGCCAACAGTTTAAGGGAGGTGATTCTCCCCTCCTACACAGCTCTGGTTAGGCCACATCTGGAGTGCTGTGTCCAGTTCTGGACTCCCCAGTGTAAGAATAAAATGGCACTACTGGAAACAATCCAGTGGAGGGCTACAAAGATGATTAGGGGACTGGAGCTTCTCTCTCATGAGGAAAGGCTGAGAGAGCTGGGCCTGTTTATCCTGGAGAAGAGAAGACTGAGAGGGTATCTTATCAATGTATACAAATATCTAAAGGGAGGGTGTGGAGAGGAGGGGGCCAGACTATTTTTGGCAGTGCCCAGAGACAGGACAAGAAGGCAATGGTCACAAACTGAAATATAGGAAGCTCCAGCTGAATACGAGGAAAAACTACTTTACAGTGAGGGTGACAGAGCACTGGGACAGGCTGCCCGGAGAGGTTGTGGAGTCTCCTTCTCTGGAGAAATTCAAAACCTTCCTGGATACATTCCTGTGCAACATGCTCTAGACGAAGCTGCTTGAGCACAGGGGTTAGAGTGGATGATCCCCAGAGTTCCCTTCCAACCTCAACTATTCTGTGGTTCTGTAAACCACAATATAGTGTCTATATGTGTTATAATGTATCTATGTACATTCAGAAAAAAACTCATTGTGTGGACCTTTGGTTACATTCACATATTTACATGTGCATTTTTCAAAAAGCTGCTAATAGTTTATTGAAGTTATTACTATTCAAAAAGCAGAGATCCATTTCCAGTGGATCTAAAAATTGAAAACGGTGGGAATATTTTAAATCTGCATACAAAATAGAATTCCCTGATGGGAATCTAAACCAAAACCAGCTTGTCTTTTTTTTCCTAATATTCCCGACTCAGATGAGAAGCATGTACAGGTTGGAAAAGCATACTGAACTTGATAACAATATGGAGTGCACATTTTGCTTTTAAATGACAGCATTTTTAGACTGGAAAAGTGCATGACAGATTGATGGTAAAAAATATAACAGTTTTGAGCTGAAACATATACCTCTTGTTTGTCTTCCCTTTCAAGAGGCGGGGGCTGTTGGGCCACAGAATGTACTCAAGCTCTCTACAGAAGAAGAAAAGCTCAGTAAGGAGGGATCCAGAGACGTGTGTCCCTGATGTTTTCATTAGTGTCTTAGAAGACAGAACGGAAAGAATTCTTATGAAATTTGCCCTTGACCCTTACCTGAGACACATGTGAGAATGCTTCAGAACTAGAAATCTGAATATCCCAACAACCAGAAAAATTGCAAAGGAAAAAAAAGAGGTAATTCAGAGAAAACAAGGTCCAAATTCTACTCTTAGGAAAAATCAGTGACAATATCAGGAATGAGAACAATGAAGGAATGAAATGATGAAATCTAGTCTCTCCCAGAACAGCAAAGAAATGAGGTAGGACTCAAAGAACATTGAAGAGACTCACTACACAGTGTAAACCTGCTCTATCCAGCACTGTTAGATCTCTGCTAGAGCTTTGTGTCCAGATGCATGTCAACTGAGAGTCCAGCACAGAGCATCAGTGATACTTTGAAATCTGACAAACACCACATCTGAGAAGGAACCGAAGGAACTGTGGCTATTTAGTTTAGACAAAATGAGATTAAACAGAAAAATGATACTTGTTTTCAAGTATTTAAAATGTCAGTTGCAAAGAATTAATTTGTTCACAATGCCCGTTTTTGAATAGGACAAGATATAATGACTACTAATCTAGCTTAGGCAATATGAAAAAAATTCTAATAGCAAGATCAGTGAAGACTTGGCTGGCTGAGAAGGGGAATATAAGGACTATTGATCCTTGTCTGTTTTTAAGAACTTCCATCAAGAATGTTTAGGCATAGCTGTTCCTGTCCTGAAGCAGAAGGATGGAATCTTGTGGAATCACTTCCAGTTCCACTTTTCCAATTACTTGAAACTGTTGAGAATCGTGATTATCACAGAGACTTAGAACTCAAGCTAAAAATAACCCATCCGAGGTTATTTGAACTTTGTAATGTTTGAAATTTACATTATTATACCTAGTCTGAAATTCTCAAGCAGCTATAGATTCCTTGAAAATAGAAGGCTACCAGGGAAAAATATATGACTTGTGATAACTTCCTAAGTACTGATTGACCTGCACTAAGTGGAAAACTGGTACACACACTGTAGCCTTAGAAGCATTAATTTCACACTCATCCAGTTGATTCACTTTAAGCAATAAATGCATTTTCCAAGGAGAGCTCTAGTACAAAGGAATGTCTGAAAAAAGTAAAGGAAAAAATTAAATCTATTGTCTATCTCTTAAAGGCATTTCTAAACATATGCAAAAGTAACTGTTTAGCCATATTCCTTATGCATACAAAGGGAATTATTCCTCCTTGATACCTTTAGTTCCATATTGGAGAAATTTCCACAATCTTACTTTCTCTAATGCAGATGGTTATGGTGATGGAAGGGTTATTTCAGCTCCATATGCAGAGTTAATGGGGAAAAAGTCTCACAGAACAACTCTACCCAGCAGAAGAATTTCTGCAGTCTCTACAAAGAAAGAGGTGCTTTCCTTGCAACTACAGTTTACAAGATCTGAGAGGGTACAAAAAAAAAGTAATCTACACCAATATTGCAGGTCTCTGGTATATGCATTTCTTGGAATCAACAGATTCCAAAAAAAAAAGGATTAGTGCTGTGCATGTAGAGTGACCCTCCTTTAACATGAGTAGATCAACCGGCAGGGAATGAGCCCTGCACACACAGATGATTTAACTCTGAACAGGCCTGAATTGACATATCATCACAGTTTAGACATATACAAAACATTTCAGTAAGGTATGGTATGTGTGTACCAATAAAACCTGTATTATTTTGATTTTAGGGAAGAAAAATACCACTGTGCTTCTGAATATATCAATGTAATGTGCTGATAAATTTTTAAAAACTAATTTAGATAATAGTCTCTATTTTTACAGTGCTGGTTTCATGGGGAAAGAAGTTAATGAATTTGATAAAGAAAATTATTTTTGAACTCCACGAGAGTATTTATCCGTCTACCCAATACCTGTCTTAATTAGTTGATTCATTTTATTCAAGTGATTTTCAAAATCCTTACCTAATAAAAGGGCCCCTAACATTTCACTGCCATTTAAGAATTTTATCCTGACATAATCCATTCTGATATAGGTGTCGTAGTTTTGATCCCAGCTGGCAACCAAAACCGTAACAACTGCTCTCTCACCTTCCCCCATCCCAGGGATGGAGGAAAGAATTAAAGGGGAAAACGGAAAACAGACTTGTGGGTTCAGAGAGGAACAATTTAATAACTAAGCTACAATAATATTGGAAAAATAATAATGATAATACTAATATATACAAATATACAAATGAGTGGTACACAGTGATACTGCTCACCACCCAATGACCAAGGCTCAGCCTGTTCCTGGCTAATGATCCTGGCGCAGGGAGATTCCTGAAACTGCAATCCAGGAATGGAGATAAGAACCCGAGTGTCCAAGAGAGCAAGACAACCCTGAGAAATGGGTGTCCCAGAGGGAGACAACCCGAAGCACTTCTGGAGAAGACCCTCATCTATACACTGGGCATGATGTGCATGATATGGAATAGACCATTGGCCAGTTTGGGTTTCAGTCCTAAACCTAAAGCCAAATCCTAGGCTAGCAACTGGGGCTGTGCTTCCTCCCAACTTCTCCTGCACCTGCAGACAGTGGCATAGCAGAGATGTTGGAATGTCTTTGACTGTCCTGGCAGCAACTATAAACATCACTATGTTATCAGCCTTCTCAGCACAAATTCAAAACATAGTTTCACATTAGCTGCTATGAAGAAAGTTAACAGTCCCAGTTTAAATGAGGACAATGGGGAAATTTTATTCCCAATGTATGAAGGATGAATGCTGACAGAAGTGATTAATTTAGTAGAGTAGGTCATTTGTCCAAGATGACAAAGAGCCTGTAACAAAACACAGGACAGTAATATACACAATACCATATTATTTTAGTTAAAACGCAAAAAGTCTACAGATGAACATGAGCAAAAACTTTCTAACAACGTGAATGGACAGTATGCTAACAGATGCAATTGAATTATGACCTATCCAGTAATTAATGTACAGCAGAATAAATAATCTGTTGTGTGTTGTGAGCATTTTTCTAATACCAGGAGGAATCAATGAAGTTCAAAGGAGAAGCAGATTAAAATTAGTCAAAAGTATTATTTAACATGCTTGATATCTAATCAGAGCAACTCACTTCTGCAAGAAATAAAGACCAAGAAATAAGCAGAATTTAAAACCTAATTATGTGGATAATGAAATGTAGTTGCACTAGCTCAACTTAGTATATATGTGTACTGCAATGCATATAAACTCCCTATTGACAGAACACTGGGAAATCTCTTATCCTGTATCTACACCCCCAGGGATAGTCTGGTTGTGGTTATCCCGTATTTATACCCCAAGGGTTAGTCTCTTTGCAATTATCCCCTATCTATACCCCAAGGGTTAGTGTGTTTGCAGTTGTCTGAAACTTGGATTAGCTTTTGAAACATGTTTACTAGAGGATGCCACAGTCTGAATTATCAGAGAATGAGACGGACCTCCGATCTGAACTGACACAGGTCTTCCGCTTGGTGGCAGTGCTCCCACCTTATAATATACACCTAACTTTTTCTGTTAATAAAATCACCTTCTTTTACATCCTTCTCTGGCCCCATGACACAGTTACTTTTTGAAAAATAAGATTATAGACATGGATTTTTTATGAATTGTTACAGAAATCACAATAAGATACTATTTCTTGATATATTTTGGACCAAATATAATGGCATTCTTCTTTCATTTCCTATTACTGAAGATTCATTAGAAATAAGGATTACTATGATAGTATTCAAACTGCAAATAGTATTTTAGTTTAAGTCCTAACACATTCAAAGTTTTATGTGGCTTGGCTTTATTGTTTGATTCCCAATAACATACTTCAGATTGGTATTTCAGATTGATGGTTGTTGGAAACACAGAACAAGGCAATATTTATATCTTTTCTCCCTTAATTTCAGGCTTTTTATATGTATTTTTCATATTTATCAGTAGTCTCAGTTGTCTTGTATTTTCAATACTGAGCACGTAATTGGAATTAGACAGTACCATTGTCATTGAATGCAAAAAATACATTTGCTGTTGCATAATTGTCAGTGTTGGCCATGAAAAGGAAGACAAATTTAAATGTTTGCTGTGAATATCCACCTACCTTGTAAGCAGCAAGAAAAAGCCTTTCAAATTGTATCTACAAAAGAGGGAAAGTGGAGGGAGAGTCAACAATTTGCACTGAAAGCCCATAGAAAGAGATATA
The DNA here is from genome assembly GCA_013400615.1 of Syrrhaptes paradoxus. NCBI lineage: Eukaryota > Metazoa > Chordata > Aves > Pterocliformes > Pteroclidae > Syrrhaptes > Syrrhaptes paradoxus. The sequence goes on from VZTO01027449.1 coordinate 89,672, forward strand.
AAAAATAATTAGAAACCCTGTCCCTCATACTTGTGAGTCTAAGTAATTACTTGCAGGAGCTATAGTTTCTGCACATTCCCACCTTCAGGTCCAATGTCTGATGCTGTGCCACTCCTCCCAGCATATTCCATGCTTCTCCCATCATATAGGTCAATTTCTGCTTAGTTTTCAACTGAAGAGGTTTAATGAGTGACCCACTTTATGACATTCATCTGCAAGAATTCCTCTGTGGATATCTTCCTCAATACCTCCCAGATGGTTTAGTATCAGAACATGGTAGAAGATGAGGGGAGCAGATGTGACCTAGAAAACCTCCAAATCAAGTAAGTGGAGAAATAAATTTGCTCCTGTTAATTATTTCTTCTCCTGTTGACTTAGAAAAACAAAACAAAATAGCAGTAGTTGCAAGGATTTCTTTGTGGCTAACAGAGTTTGTAAAACATTATCTGGAGCAGGAAATGTTGGTTAGGAAAGAACACAGATTTCAGAACACTTCAGCATCTTCCCCTTTAACATCTTACTGCTCAGAGACTGAATATCTGTACCTTCAAGAGCTGCAGACAATTAAAATCTCATGATGAATGTGAATGCCTTTGCCACCATGGGCGTTTTACATCATCTGATATGCAAAATTCATTTCCATACTCTGAGTTTTCTGTGGTGCTTAGCCTCTGCCTTGCTCATGAGCACACTGAAGACTTTACTTTGACCCATACGGGAGCAACTAGGTCTCTTATGACAAACATTTAAATGGGATGTTTTCCTGCTAGAACAGTACAACTTTGTGACATTTAAACATGGACAAGATTGTGTCCTACGGGCAAAGTGAGTCACCCACCCACCCACTCATCAGTGGTCAAAGGGCTGGGTACTTCTAGTCATTTGACAGGATTTATAGCTAACTGCATTGTGCAGTAAAAGGAGTGACTTGCCCCCCAGAAGTACAGAGAAAATGGTCCATTAGGCTGGTCTCTGTATTTTCAGACAGCTGCATTTAAAGAAATCACACTGTTAGCTTTCACGGCCATTAACATTGAATACAAATGTTTCCTTTTGACAGCATGGACATTTTCTAGCAAATATATAAAGCTGTTTCTGACCTGCATGGTGTGTGTTGTTGTTAAAAAAGCCTGGCATTCCTCAAAATATTTTTTTAATTCAATGCCTGAAATTACTAGTTTCAGAGATTAAGACTAAAGACTTTGTTTAGTGTTATTTTTCAGAAAAAAATCAATAAAACATCTAGAGGCTCTGCAATGTTTTAACAGCAAATACTATGAAGAAATCTTTAGCACAGCGTAAATCTGCATTGTATGGGTGACAGTTTTAATTTCTTGATTAGATTGCTAGGAATGTTAGCTGTTGGAGAAACACAATTCTGGCTTCAGCAATTTGGTGGTAAATGTGTCTTAATTGAAAGTGGCAAACTGAAACACTTCTCACAAAAATAAACACCTCGAAGCATAGCATGACTCACAGGAGCACAAGCAGGGTTTAGAACTTTTCACCTGTATAGTGCTGTTATGACTCCAAAAGAGCAGATGAAAGCTGTTTCATTAATATGATTTTAGACAACTTGATAGAGCTTTTAAAGACAGAGGTTTGAAGTATTTAGAAATGTTGGTGTTGTTGTTGCTGACAACATTAGGGAAAAACAGAATGCCATTTTGTCCGCTCCCTGGTTTGGAGAATAAAAGCCACTGCAGTATCCTTTCCTTTTGAGCTTACTCTGAAGAGAAGCCCATTGATCAGTTCTGCTCACATTGTCTTTACATTCTCTTCCCCAAAGAAGTGTGCACCTGGCTTTATAGCACTTGATAAGCTTTATTTTTGTCACACTAGTGTAAATATTGTCCTGTCCACCTTGTCAACATGTTTTACTGTGGTATTTGTGAGCACTTCAGGGAAGGAAGCATTTTTACACCCTTCATAAAAAACTATCTAGCAAATTCCTACCCATATCCAGTCTTTCTGGGTATTCTGCCATGGGAAATAGCTACTTGCAAAAAACTTTAACTGTCAATCCAAGATTTGAACATTTGTGGCCTCTTTTTTTTTTAAGATTCCTAGTAGTATAGACAGCTATTGAAAGACAGGTGTCTTATGTTCTCCCTATTGGTACCTAAATTATCCGCAAACTCATCATATAGAAGTTGAAACAAATTTCTCAACACAGAAGAGGCAGTGTGTCATCACTGAAACCGATATAGCGCAGGTTCTGGAAAAGAGTTACAATTAAAGCTTTGGTCAGACTTTGAGGGATTAGGGGTAAACAGAAACGTATCAGATGACATGCTCCTATGTACAAGACATGCTGAAAATTTCTTTAAGATCTGAAAAAGGAAATTGCTTTACAACCCCTGGTAATTTGATTCAGAAAAAAGCCCCGACCTGACCCTAAATCCACAGTTTGACTTAATTCTGGAAATCAGAACAGAACACGTACATTGCACCTACTGAATGAGTGTAATGCATTAGCAGTATCGGCACACCCTGTCTACACCGTGTAGCTGTAGCCAACCTTCTGAGCTTCTGAGAAAGAGAAAACTGCTTTACAGAAACTGAACTATGCACCATAGGCAGAGAGGAGCAAATCCTGCCTATCTGCTGAAGACCACCATTAACCTTGCCGCATGGGATATAATACAAACATATGACAGACAAAAAGTCATCTTTCAATCCTGCTTGGCTGCATTAGCGCTACTGAAATCCAAGGATTCAGTGTGGCTACCACTAACCAGCTACACATAGCACCACATGTGACAGAACTCCTCCCAGAAGCTATCTGCCCATCATTAGTGTTGCGCTCACATGTACGATGCATTGCTCTGTGGAGACAATGGCTGGAGCCCCAGGTGCCATGCAGCTGTGTTAGAGCAGTGACAGTGGGCAGGCCTCATTCCTCTGGGAAGAGTGCTGTGCCGACCCCATACAATGCTTCCACCCCTTGGACATGGCAACACACAGGGGTCTCCTGCTCTCACAGGGAGTTAAAACAAGCATTCAGTGGCACAGCAACATAAATCAAGTCCCCTTCCCAGGAGCAGTGCCTAATTGAAATTTTGTGGATGTCTCTTCATAGCCAGTGAGACTCAACCACAGGATTAAAAGTTGTTCCTGAAATGAGTTGTATATAATGATGTGCTAATTTTTTAATCAAAGGGTTAAGGGAAGAAATAAATAACAGATATATAAATGGAATGACAGGGGACTCTAAATGGATAGAACTTTTGAGCGAACTGTTTCACTGTGTTGTTAATGCCCATTTTTTCCCCCAAATTGTATTGGTTTATTTTCTGAAATGATCAGTCTTATAAATGACTGTACTCTCTTGCTACTTGCTATTTTTGCTCCCCTCACTTCTGATTGAATATCGTAGGCACAGATCCATAGTGAACTTCAGTGCAGTCCTTCTCATGTACTTCCTTCAGCATCAGGTTTAATTTCCCGCACTATGTTCTGGGGTGACCCACCTAGCCCAACTATTCTTATGGTGAACATTAGACTGTGGTCTTCTTCTGCCAGCCAGGCTAATTCAACCAACCCAGCTGGACTTAGCACCTGTTATCAATTTTCCTCCAGGAACTGAGCACTGCCCTGATTAGACTCGCTTGAAAAGGCAGCATTGTCAAAATACCAGCCATGTTAATTGACATCAGAAAGATTGCCTCAGGGGAAAATGCTTTAACGCAACAAATACCCCATACCGCATATCTAGCCATGTGTTTCCCTACATTAGCTCAACATTTTTTTTATCTGCTTCAGTTTATTTCAGGCACTTCAATCAGGAGCCTGCTTGCTGCTCTCCTGCTATGTGTGCTGGTTGTGTATCAGACTCTCCTGACAGCACACTCGCACGCTCCTTTTTTCCTTCCTGAGGCTAGCACGCTTAATGCTAAACAGTGCATCATAAAAACACATACAATAATTTCAGCCTCCCGTGGATGAATTCCAGCTGGTTATTTTCATTGGTCTTCTTATGGTTTTAGTATCAAGTCTAGGTTTTCTCCCAGATGTAGCTAAAACAGCCAGTTGCTTTTGGCAACAAGTTGCTGGCAAAGAAGGAGAGAAGAGAGAGAGATCAGTAAAAACACTACAGCCAAAGTTCTCTCTTGCTGATGCCACCAACGCCAGCTGGTAAAACTGTGTTACTCTGACTACTGAAATTCAGAATCTCCTAAGCAATGGGGTAGCCACTATTTTAACTCTTTTGAAGGAGTTTATTACAGTAATCTTATCTTTAGTTATATTTTTTTTCTTGATTATTCTTTCCTTTCCAATCTCCTTTAACTCTGATGCATATATTATAATAAGGAGTACTAAACAGAGGTATGCACCGTTACATGAACTTTCAACCCTTCTTGATAAGTATCTAGAAAGTGGAGGAAGTGTCTGGAAATAAACTAAATATATGTGTGTATATATATATGAAATATATAAATAACATATATGTATGTGTCATATATGTGTTAGCTATAATTATGCACAAGCAGCTTAGTGTTCTCCAAGTTTAATCTGGAACATACTAGTCTAAAACGGGGAATTATTTTTTAGAGAGAAAAATGCTATTACTGAGTGACAGCCTAATAGCTTTCTGAAGCACCTAGACGTTCATTAAAAATCCCCACTCCAAATGTCAGTTAAGCAAAACTCTGATTAAGCAGTGAAACCTGAAATGAGCTCACTTCTAAATCATCACATTACAGTTTAATTCAAATGTACATTAAAGCCCTGATCCAGCAAAGCATTTAAGCATATGTTGAAGTCAATGGGATTACTCGTACATTAAAATTTAAGCATATGTTTAAATACTCTGGTGCACTAGGTTATCCTATATTCTGTTTTCTCTCCTGTTGGTCAAAACTTTGCCTTTATCTCTCTACCTTTCATTTCCAATCCCTTCCTATTTCCTCACTGGAGATTAGTAGCTTTCAATTAACTCTGTCTGAATTTTTCTCTAGGGTAGCTATATTTCATCATATCAAAATCTCCAGTTTCTCTGCTGGCCTTGTGTGTGTCTGACATCAACATTAATTGAGCTACTGATCAGTGTTGTTGGCTGGCTCCTCATACTGTTTGTGTTGTATTGCAAGTGCCTTCCCTGTCTGTGCTTGCACTGCTGCATTCTCCTGCAGTGGCTCAGCTCCATGCTGCTCTGGCCCCTGCCCTCTCTTTTTGAGGGCTATTGAGGGCTTTCGGCACTGCTCTTGCTGTTGTGAGTTGTTGTTCTGCTGTCTTTTCTGTTCCTTGCTGGTACATTTATTTTTAATGAAGAAGAAAAGGTTTTAAGTATTTAAGGGTCAGATTCCATGTTATGGTGAGGGCTCCTTCCACACCAACCAGCTGTCCATGGTGAGGCATTTTAGCATATGACGAAACTGTATGAAGACTTTCATAACTTACACAGTTGCCCTAGGAATCTCTGGATAGCTGCCATTCTATAAATGCCTTACTGCTTCATATGTTCGTTTGTTCATCATGTTTTTGAATATTTCCATCTCATTTCTATTTTTTCACAAGATACAGACTTTCTGCTACAAGATATCAAAATCAGGAAAAGAGCACAGCGTGGAAATTAAGCTTCTAGAAATCCTGGGAAATATTTTTTGAGGTCCTGAGATTTACGTCTCTATGTACTTTGAAAAAATATTATTAGTGTGTGCCTCGAAAATCAAATTTTTGTAAGCCAGTGAACCTCCTTAGTAAATTTGTATCACGAAGCCAGAAAAGATAAAGTTTAATAAGACACATTAAGCATGACAGTGAAAAGCTGATCTCTACAATATTTATGAAAAAATGTCCAGTGACTCCAGCCCAGGAGAAAAGCTTCTACAGTTGCCTTTGGACAACAACCATGTCAACTTAGTACATGGTACTGAGGTAATGAAGCAGGACAGGGGCAGAACAGTGTGGAGAATTGTGAGGTTAGTACTTTTGTGGCTTCCTACCTACTGTAGGTCATTTATGGTATCTGACACACGACAGTTGTCTGCCAGAAGGAAACATCAAGTACAAAAAAGAACAATGACTCTGTTCAAATTGAGCTACTGGAGTTCCTGACTCACATATTATTTTTGAAAAAGCAGCTATGATAAATGAAAGAGCTGCATTTCATGCTGTTTCAAGGACGGACAGGTAAGGGAGATAATATCACAGCTATATTAAAATTTCTTTCACTTTACACTGCCTTCAGCACAGGACATCAGCCTGGGAAAGTCCAGCATCAATCCTGCCAGGAGCTTCCCGTTGACTGAAAAGCTGCTTGTTGTAAAGGGAAAAAAAGGGGAAGTCTGAGGGTGGCATTTGTCACATCTAACTTTAAAGGCTAACACACAGTTTTCTACATCTGAGCTGGTTGTGTAGGCTTCCATTGCAGTCAACAGACTTTTTTTTAGTGTAGTCAGTGGAGTTTAGGGTGTGATTCATGTGACAAAATGTAGGTGTCTGCTTTAGGCTGGGACAGATTGCATCCTTTTGGGTGGAAATTTTGGAGAGTTTGAGAGTGAATGGCTCAGATAGATGTAAACACCTGTGTTGCAAACACATCCAATCAGATGTCAGCCATCCCAGTAGACACTGAGAGAATCTGGGAACCTTCAAAAGAGAATACTGGGTAACTGTGTTATATGTTGTCAAACCCTGGTAGGGAAAAAACAAAGAAAGGGACAGAGAAGAAAACATAATGTTTCATGACAAAGATCCATCACAGACTGGAAGCATAAGTGAGAATGTGGAGCAAGATTCCTTGGCTAAGAAGAGCCAGCTTGAAGGGGGGGGGGAAATGAAGAAGATAAAAAGATAAAGTTGCAGGAAAGCAGCAAGACAAGATTTCTTCCAATCTTATTCAACACACATCATCATCATTAACTGAGGGACAAAGGGAAAGGTGGAGCAAAGCAGTGGCTGATGAAAGAATAGTTCTGGAATGCATGAACAAAAGAATTCTCAGGGAAGGAGGATTACAAAGGCAAGAGTGGGCACAGCCAGAAAGGCTGCTGGCATGAATACTATAGGGGGTGGATGCTTTGGGTGTAAGAGACAGTTTACAAATGTCCTCCATCATCCTACTCTGTACCTTTGTGCTTACTCTGTACTCTTATTTTGCCTTCACCATGAGGGATGGTACCTTTTCTTTCATACACTGCAAATGGAATCTATGAGAAATTTATGACTGTGCCCTTCAGCATCTTCCATTCTTTTGCTAAGGAAAATATCACAGGACATGCATGTGTCCATTTTTGAAGCAAATATATTTGATTTGTTTGGGAGTGCTGTTCCATGCAGACTAGAAGTTGTCTCAATGTGCCCATTTGCATTGGATAAAAGGTTACTATTAGACAATTTTTTAATTTGGAGAAATAGAATGAGTAGTGACCAGGTCCTCTGAGTGTCACTTCTAGTCTTCTACCTCTACAAAATTAAATTACATTTAAACTTCAGAGAGACAAAAAGGAGAGAGATGTGGTACAATGCCATCTTTATGTAGAAGTAGCACTCACAACAAGTTGTTTTTAGCTTCAAAGTCTCTTTTAATTGCATCTAGCAGAAAGATATGTTTCAGAGGCTGTGGATCAAAGGGGTACAACAACTGCCACACCTTTCAGGGTGCTTCAGCTGGGGAAACAGAGTGAAAGAGAAGCAGCTGATTCAAATCTATCTAATCTCTCCACCTCTCCCCTTGGTAATTTCTTTGCATTAAAGGGATCTCTGAGTTACAGTCGACACCAACTCTCTGTCTGCAATGTGTTATTATGGCTGTAAGCAGTAGGAAGAACCACAAGAGATATGAGCTTCCAGTATTTTAATTAAATTAATATCCTACTCCACAGAAGGAACATATAAAGTGCACTGTGGGGGTTTCTGTGACACTTTGTTTGCTGTTGTACCAGCAGCAGAAGGCAAGGTCTTCAGCAAAAGTCTACCAACTGTAAGGAAAAGCTGAGGTTAATAAGAAGGGAGAATAGTGTCTTATGGTATTGACCTCTGCAGTTTTATTAATAATTATTTCATAATAATAAAACTACTGCAGATAGCACCTCTAGTTGTAGTTTTAAATAAGTTGAATGATTAAGAAAAGCTTTTAAACCACTTTCTTATTCCCATTTTGCTGGCCTCAGTCATCAGGTATAACAGATAAAAGGTGTGCTTTTTTGCTTTAAAGAAGGGATCCCTGTAGCTTTTCCCTTCCTGTTTTCAAAGATACTTTCAAAAGAAATGTGTGAGAAATTAGACATATCTGTGTACAATGTACCTTGCATTTCTGTTTAATATGTGTGTGGCAGGACAAAATTTTCAACCCAATAGGAGATGGCTGCATGCCCCAAACACAAAGAAGTTGGCTTTGTCAGTAGTGTGGAAGTTAAGTTATGGCAGCATAATATCAAACACCCATGGGTGGCAGCATCACCAAAATTATCACAGGAGTGTCTCCCTCAGCTATAACTTCTCCAACCCTGGGAATCTCCCTTTGCATCAGGGCTTCATGTTTGAAGACATCAGAGGATGGCAGGAAGTCATCAAAGTATCCCTTTCTATGGGATTTTTCCTCTCCTCTGTATAGCTATGAAGATTCCAGTTTCTTAGAGTAGAATATAACCTTTGCCACGTGTTTAAAATGTCTGCCTAATGTACTGGAACAATTTTGCACACTGTAGAGTAGCAGGTATGCATTCTACAAATTAATTCTACTTTGGATTTTTTTCATATGAGAAAAATATCAAATTTGTAATTAGTATGATGAATATCATTAAGTTTTGCCTCAAGTAGCAGTTTTATGGCAGGATTCAGACTAGTACTTTTGACCTTTCCTTCTGAGTTCAGCATAACCATATGAAAGAATAACTGGTTGGGAACTATGTCCTTTCAAGGAGCAAAAAAACCCAGTCATTCATTCCTATTCTATAAATCAGCCTTTATGGAAAATAATATCTATCTGTTCAGCACAATAGCTGTCAGTTCCACCATGTCTGGAAAAAAAACACTTTTCACATTGAACAGTTTGAAACAATTTTTTCTAACTGTCTCTGTCACATCTGATTCTGATGCATAGGGAGCTGTTTGCTATGAGATGAAGCTATCTCAGTGCTAGAACAAGTGGGGTCTCCAGCTCTATGTTAATGTTTTCACATTAGGGAGGAAAGCTGTCTGCAGTTTAAGTTTAAAGAACTTCAGTCTAAAAGTAGGATTTTGACCAGCATTTTCTAATGGACATGCTGGGTTAGTTTTTGGGGGCTTTTGGTTGCTTGGTTTTTTTTGTTTTAATCTTCTCTAATAGAGCTATAGCAGTCGTAAGATAAACAAAAACAGGTATTGTCCAAAAAATCTAAGTTTATGTATATTGAACAATTAACGACCAAGAACACCCACAAACTCGTTCAAAGTGTATTACACAAACTGGTACAACCTAGAACTCAAATTAANACAGAAATTACTAGTAATTTTCTAAAATCATGGCAACCATATCCTTTTGCTTTCATATGCTTTAAAACTTGTACAGTGGCTGATATTTTCAGGTATGCTTATCTAAATTTGAGAAAATAATGAAATATCCTAACCAGTTAGGGAAGTGGATAGACTTACATCAGAAAAATTGTTCTAAGGAAACTAATTTAATAAATAAAGACAAAGCCATGCCACTTTCATGCTGAAAAGAAGAGAAAAAAAATTCTAGTTAATCCATAATAGAAAATCTTTTCATGTTCTACATCTTAGGGACTGACACTATTTTTAAGTTAGGACACACATCATCTATGGTGAAAGATGGTGGGTTTAGCTAGTGAACATGAGGGCTATGTCTGTATTAGGAAAGTAAATGGGGCCAGGATGCCATCTCTGGCACTGAAGCCAACTGGCATGGAAGTGTGACTGTAACATCGAGCCCACTTTCAAAACAGCATGGCCTCATGTAAACTACTTACCGTGAATAGCCCCTAGTCTATGTTTACTCTTTAACTGTGCCCAGGGATTGTTTGGGTTACTGTCATATGGATCAGACCCAAACATGTCCAGGAGAGTGTTCTCACAGTTCAAGCACACTGACAACCATGGTGCCCAGGAAAATTCCTGGCACTGCTTAACTTTCTAACATAGATGTAGACAAAGGCTCAGTAGTGTACGGTAGCTGTTTTTCTCCTTAAAGTAATTATTACAGACTATAAGCTTGTCCTTTGCTAGAATGTGAAGGAAGCCTACTGCATTAACTGTGGCTAAGAGTATTTGAAACCTGTGGCCAGGACAGCTTTGCTTGTGCATCATTTTGTGTGCAGTCATGCTTTTCTGTGACAACCTAGTCTTCAGGATCTCTGACTAGGCTATACTGTCAATGTCATAAATGACATAACTTTTGAGCAAGATGTCTCCAGCCCAGAGTCGGGATAATGGCAACTAAATGCATCTTCCTCTGTGAAATCCACTTCTCTGCTTAATCACATTGAGGTGGCTTTTTTTTTTTTTTTGCCACTCTTAGGACTTTGAGATTGCTGGGGTAAGGAAAGCGATTCCCTTAATCACGCAGAAAATATAATTTCAGTTGATACGTAATGAAATAGTTGAAACAAAGAATGAATTTTAGCATAAAACTGCATATAGTGCAGAACATCACAGGGCCACCAAAGGGCATAAAAATGAAATTGCCTTGTTTGGACTTTCCTAAAGCAATCTCCTTTCCCCTCTGCTATTCAAGTCTGGCACAAGTTAAAAGGCATATGGGCCAACAATTAGACCTGCGGTTGATTTAACGGGAAGCTGTTGGCTTAGGACTTCACAAAAATTGAAACCTGGAAAAAATGTAGACACAAAATTTGGGACCTGATTCTTGAAAATGTTTTCCTGATGCTTTATTTCTGGTATAGTTGTGAGATAGCATTTTACAGCACTGCTTAATTTATTGTCACTCTTTCAAGATTTAAGGTCTTATCATATTTGGTTCAACTAGTTAAGAAGTAAAGTACACAATTGAATACCATTGTTTAAGCTTTCTTCTTCATGGTTCCTTAAGAAATCTTAACCTAATTTAATAGTGAAGGTTCAAGATCAGATGTTTAATGATCAGTAATATAAATGAATGTTATAACTCATGACTAATGTATTACAAGCCTTCATTCCACTTTTGATCTCAAATTGTGACTACCGGTGGGTAACTTAGAATCAAAGTTAATATTAAAAAGTAATTCAAAGTAAACAAAGTAAACAAAGAAAAAAATATCAGTGTGTGAGCACCAAGTTTATGTTTGCCTCACACAAGAACTTTATCTGTACTGGTCCAAAAACTTTTATTAGGCACATTTGGAAATATGACTTTCAGAGTAAAATCTGTGGGGGTAAGCTGTTTAAAACCAGAATAAAAGGAAAACCTTTCATGCAGCAAGATGCTAGTGAAAAAAACATGTCTATGAACTATTCACACAAAGGCTTCTAGCTTGGTACTGGAACTGTGCACTACATTACCTCTGAAGTACAAAGTACTTGTCAGCTAAATGCTACTGTAAGAACTCTTCCAGTTATAGATGCAATTATTTACATATCTTTCATGATCTGCTTCCATTCTTGATGAATCAATCTGTATTTCGTTATCCTATAAAGAATATACAGTTCCATTCCTTACCCTTAAACATTTCCGTTCATATACATGTGTGGCTAGAATTATTGTTCTGGACATGCATGATGTTCACAAATGACATTTGAAAGCAAAAACTCACGCTGAAATGTGGGTATACAAATCTTCATGGTTTGTTCATGATCCAAAGAGTGACTGTCTTCACGTGGGTAATGGCAAAAAAGAGGGAATGAAAAAATGAAGTCCACAGATTTCACAAGCAGCAACAGAGCGGAGATTCAGGCTTTACGATGAAGAATCTACACAGTTTACTCTTGATTCTGTATCAAGAAATTCTGTAAATGTAAGATATATGTATTTCTTAAATGTCAATTGATTTTGCCTCATTCTAGATATCTTGAAGGTAGCAGGTAAAATTTCTAAAGTCAAGAGAAATACAGTCTAGATTGTGAAGGTAGGACTGACTATGTATGCAAGTCACTCTTTATTTGTGTGGCACTGCCACGCCTGAAATTGTGCTTCCAGTATATGAGCTATTTCTCCCTAAATAAGTTAGGGAAAATAAGCTGATATGAAATTTGTTGGTATGTTGGATGTATTGACTAAGCAAGCTGATATGAAATTTGACATTTTCTCTATTTTTTTTTACATCCAAAAAGACCACATTTTAGAGAAGAAAATGCATGAAGACAAATGAGGCATTTTTTCTCTAATCACATGCACGCTGTGGATTTCAATGTACAGGGCATACAGTTTTAGATGCAGTCACAGCTATCTGTAGCATTTATTATGCCCATATGTAAACACTCAAAAAAAGAACTGACAAGATTCAGGGAAAACTGCCAATTTATATGACTTAAAATGACAAACTGTTGACATACTCTACAATTAAGGTTCAGACCATCCCTGGCAATTGAATTTGTGCAGTGGAAGGACTTGGGGAGGGAAAGGGTACAAATATTCACATATGTGAGCGCCATACAAGGAACAGAGAAATGGTAGTCTTGGGAGATGTTCCATCTGCTAGGTTTCCTGTGACATTCCTGATACCTAAAAGGAACAGGGAGGGGATGGGATATGATACTGCTTTCCCTGTGCTTCCCCCATACCAATGCACCTGCTGACAAAGTGGTCTAGATGAATGAGAAGAACTTGCTTGACATATTTCTACTGTGCATAACCTCTGCATATCAAACCAGAAGACTTTTTATACGCATATTCTTACTACCTCCCTCTTTTTTCCATGAAATAATTTTCTTGATCTCTGCTCCTAGGTCTGTCTTTCTCTACATGTAAATGGCTGTTGCAGGCTCATAAAGAAGCTAGCTGTCTTACTCTATGTGCCTCAAAACATGGCAAGTGACCAGCTTTANATAGTATAGCAAGGTGACTGCTCTTCATATCACTGTATCTGAAACCATATATAATTTTATACATTAAAATTAGCACTTTGCACTTCAGAACCTTTCCAAACGGGTACCATACTTCCCATGAAAATTTGTAAATCTGCCGTCTTCTAAGTTAAATCCCACCTCAATGATGACATTACCATCTGGCAGAAATTTAAAAAAAGGTAAGCTAAACCAAATGATTTTCTGCCGAGCTTTATGTTTTAGGTTACCTCACCCTCCAACCCTTGAGGCAATTCTGTATCTGTCTGCTTTGTCTATCGTAGCAGTCTGTAATTTTTGCACACACAAGGAAAAATTAAAGAGTAGTATTTTGCTTTAATACGTTATATTTCAACAGTGTGTGCACTTATGGGCTTTAAATGGCTTTTTTTCTGAAACATATTGCTCAAAGTTGTGGGTTTTTTTCTGATTGATTTTTCTTCACCATCAGGGGACCATGTTCTGGGTAGATATCTGGGGTCAATGCTCTGTTGCTAGGCAGTGGGGATTAGCAGCTCTTTGTCATTCTGCTTTATAGGAAACCTCATGGAATTGGCTGCAGTTGGGGACCCTGGAGTCAGTCTCACCATTCCTTTCGCTTTCTTGCATAGTTGCCTGGTTGCAACATTATTTTATTTTTTTTGTGTGTGTGTTTCAGAAACATTTTCAAACTGCTGTCAGACTGAATGTAGGAAGCACAGTTGAGCACTATTATCCCAGTGATAACTACTGTGAAAAGAATATTTCAGGTTTTTTTGGCAATTTTTCAAGTTACATGCTTTTGAATCAATTTAAACTCCCCTATTATTGTAGCTGCTCTTGGAGACAGAAGAAAATGGTGGACTGGACATCTCCGTCTGCTTCCTCTTCAACTTCCTTTCTCGGCTTCATGGATCATGGGAGTGCTGCACACTTGAGATGATGAGAGACAGCCAGAGGTCTATAAGGTGTTTATTTTAAGAAACAGTTATTGAACTCACTTTTTGAACTACAGCAGGTAGCATCAACCAGACCATTTTCCCTCTGTATTCAGAAATATGTGAGCATAATTATTTGGAAGTTAATAGTCAACAGCTGATCACTTAGGTGGTGAGTCAGATGTCTGGAGCTTCAGTGTATGGTACATGGGATAGAGCTACCAAAATTTTCAAAACCGTGCTACAACAGGATGGACAATTCTGCCATCCACTGTAATATTTATTTTTTTACCACAGCCCCTCACACCTTTTACCATGGACAAAAGTTTCCGTGTTTTGTGTTCTGAGGATAACAGTAATATATCTTGTTTAATGACTGTGATGTCTCCACAACATTCCTTTCCCTGTGGCTTCCTGGTAGATCCAACGCTGCTTCTCTGGTTGTGTGTGCAGCGTATGGAGGAGAGCTTGACCTTACAAGGTAATTTTTTCTTGTTCACTGGGTGTTGTTGTGGAGATTTATGGGCAAAAATTTTATTTAAGGTTCTCAGAGCTTGTGTCTATGTTGGAAACATGACTGAGAGGCTACTGTTTGTTTTTAGGGTTTTTGTTGTGGCTTCACTGTCACATGTCCCAGGAAATACCTTTTCTTCTTCATTTGTCTGTTAGCAGTTTATAGATAACAGACCTCTCACTGACAAGTGGTAAGATGAGACTGAACTTGCTCTGTGTTGTGAGGCAAGATACTTCAGGATTTCTTGATGAGGCTGCACAGAAAAACATAATACAGGCAGGAACAAATTCAGAGTCTATGAACTTTCTTCATAGTAGCTAGTATGAGGCTATGTTTTGGATTTGTGCTGAGAATGATGTTGATAATAGCATTTCTCATTTAGCTGGTAGATGAGAAGCTCAACATGAGCTGGCAATGTGCACTTGCAGCCCAGAAGGCCCATCATGTCCTGGGTTGCCTCAC
>VZTO01027450.1:0-65985 GCA_013400615.1 Syrrhaptes paradoxus
ACCCACAATAACCAGGGCCTGTTGGATGGGAGATTGCAGCCCTCACCACAGCGTGTGTGGCTCGGCCTGAAGCTGCCACTGCCCGCTACTGCAGCCCTGGTTTTAGTGCAGACTTTTGTCCAGAGCTCAGAAAAAAAGGCTCGTACCAGACAAAGCAGATGCAAACTACATTCTTGCACAAGACCAAGTGGTTACGGGCTGGTGGTCGTTTGCTGCTGCGCTCAGAGCTTCGGCCTGGGGCTGCAGCCGCAGGAGGTGGAGAACGCGTGCTGGGGAGATGGGAGGTGAACCAAAAGCTGGATGAACCCTTGGTTTGCCCCGGTGCAGTGCAGGCAGCCCAGAGCCACATGACTGTTCTGGGATGCAGCTTACAAGGCTTGGGAGCTCTGTCCCTTCCCTTCCCATTCCTGCCTGTTGTAGGCAGCTCAAGGCTGTGCTCAGAACCAGGCTTGCGGGTTATGCAGGCAGCAAGATGCAAGGTTGGATGTGAGCATGGCTGAAGTTCACTGTTAGGAGCACGTAGGGACTCACGGCTTTGAACAGACTCAACAGGTTAAACACTGCTGTGTGCATCCAGAAAAGCTGCCCACAGGCAGGTAATAAGACCTTAACATGATAGCCATCTGGGCAGGCAGGGGAGCGTGCTTACTCCAGCATATGTGAACTCAGAGAACTACGGAGACAGCTGTTAGCTTTAAAGCTTGGTCTGCTGCTGCTGCAATAGAAAGGACTTCTGGCATTTGTATTAATTGGGAAGAGAATCCCTGATTTAGGCACCTGAGTTCCAGAAGTTTGGCTTAAGTGTTTTTAAGCTCAAATATTTTAATGAGAAAGTACAGCTAAAAGCATGTGGAGAGGCCTAGACCCACCAAAGAGCTTTAGACACCAATATGCAACTGTTTAAGAGCATGAATACCTCTCCAGATGTGGTTAGTAACTTCACCTAATATGTCTCCTACATAAGGTGAACTTGTGAAAAACAGTTTGTGAGATCTTTTTTCCATTATTAATAGCATCTTGTAGAGTTGTGGAACTTCCTGGGATGCATGCATTCCAAAATCATCCAAGGGAATGAGTGAAATCTAACATTCATGGAAAGCAACAAAGAGAAGAGCTCAGGTGTGCTCTGCCTGTTGCAGAAGAGGAGTCACCAGCAAAAATAAAATATATTAGAGGAACGTTTTAAAAGGTTACAAATGCTTCTTTATATTTGTAAACTGACAACTTCTCAGAAGAGTGAGACAGGCTAGACCTGCAGCTGCTGCTGTTCAGGAGAGCTTCTGCCTACAAAAAACTACTGATGGACTGCATTTCAGCCAGCATTGAATACAGCACTCGGACATACATCTGAGTGAGCCTCAGAGTAGTAACTTGGGTATCGATACCAGTATGGCCACGACACTAGGTCTGGCACTTACTTCAGCTGGAAAGGTTCGGTGACCCAGAAGGTACCTTCCCCACTTCTGTGTGAGTTACAGCTGTGTTAACATTATCCTTTCTACGTATGCTCCTCTCTCTGACTTCAGTACCCCAAGCCTTGGGCCTTATTCTTTTATTTTTCCAGGAAGAGATGTGGCTCTCTCTGGGCAGGCCCCAGCTCCAAGACCCTGTGATTATCTGGTGGGCCCAGCTGTCAGCAAATATCCTTCAGAAATCCATGCTAACAGCAGGCAGATATCCTTCTGAAGCATGATGGTTTATTGGTAGTAATACCTGTAGAGGCACGTAGAGGAACCCATTGTAAAACAGCATATGCACGCCTGTCAAAGTAGATCTGACATCTTCAAACACTCGCTGTCGGCTACAACCGCTAGTCCCTGACAGTAATCCATTAGCACTTTCTGGGACATGTCTAAGATTCCTATGTCTTCCCCATTCCTGGGCTTTTCAGTCCTGCTGTCCAAAATCTATTTGCTGGACTCGGCAAGAGCCAGAGCCACCCTATGTAGAAGCAAAGCAGACTTGTCCACTGGAAATGTGTCTTACCTTGAGTCAGGGTTGAACTTTCCAATTGGTTTTTTTTTGGTTTTGTTTGGGTTTGGTTTGTTTGTTTGTTTGTTTGTTTTTTCCTAAATGAGCACTGTCAATTTAGCCAAATAATAGTAAGCTGGGTAAAATATCTGAATATTTAACCCAGGACAATCTCACATGGCTGAACTCATCTCACATAACCTGCAATGTTTACAATGCACATGTCTGCCTCTGAGCAGTCACTTGAGGCTCTTTTATGAACTTTTATGTTCACTGCAGATCTAGGCACGTTCTTGTACTTGAAACATCTGTGTTACAATAAAATGAATCATGCTTTATAGTCTCAGAGAGTCTAGATGACCTGATGATATGTGCATATCTGGAACTGGCCCTTTGAATGCCCCCCATGACATGGCCCAATTACTACATAAATACACAATATTCAAATTATTGTAGAGTTGCCCTACTTCCACCATATTTTTACATGTACATCACAAGTACAACAGATACTCCTGAAACCTGTACAACACTGAGTTTCCAACCTAAAGAACATGCTATCTGGTACAAGACAGCGGGAAGCCAGGACAGCTTATTTTTAAGCTCAGGATATTGTAGATTGCATAGGTGCACTGGTGTAAGACCAAATTTTCATTTTTCTACTATATTCATATGGGCGTGGTGGAGATGTGCTAGAAAACAAGTTTGCATAGGGAATTTCATTGTGAGAAAATCTTTTTCAAAATGAAACATAACAGGCAAATAGATTAATGGAAATACCTGTGAATTTAGCCAAACAACTTACACGCTTGGATGCCCAAAGGTAGGTTCCTCAATCAATATTAAAGACACTAAATAAGTAACTGGAGTCTTGAAGGGTTGAAAGTTACCTGCCTTGGTTGTGAACCCAGAAGTCCTTCTATTTGCCTGTCTTGAGTCACCCCACAGAACAACTTGGGGTGCATGGGCTGGGTACACATGGCTGAAACCCTGCTGCGTCATAGGAGCTCTCTGAAATCCTCATCGAGGGGGAAGCTGGCATGAGTTTGAAGGCAGGTTATACAAGTGCATTATGTCTTTTGTGTTCTCTTTCAACTGAAGCAAACAGATTTATTTTTGTTTATAATTTATCTGGAAAGTAAGAAGAGCCCTTTGAAACACAATGACATATTTTCACTGCCAGTTTCCTCCTCAGTTTCTAGCTGGCATTTTGCCTTGCCTTATGGAAGAAAACCCCACAAGATTATGTGGGACGTTGTTGAGAGCACTTGCATTTTCAAAAACAAAGCAGACAAGATACTGGAATCTTGTTCTGCAAACTGGTGGAACTGTTCAGCCGCATTTTTTCTAGTATGCCTGAAGCACAGAGATTCTGCACATAATGCAACTGCAGGTCAACGCTAGCTGAGTCCTGGGGAGAATTTCACCTATCAGATACGGTTAAGGACAAGGAGCTGGAATACAGATCCCCAATTTCTGCAGCTATTGGGGGGGGGGGGGGGGGAGCGTTAGTGCCTGAAATATCCTGAATTTAGGGGCTTCCCTCACAGAAAGGGGCACTGACAACCTGATTCAGCCCCTTGAGATACGCAGGCCAGTGGCTCCTCTATTGCAAGTCAGGGTCTTGCTGCAGAGCTGGAACACGGGGGCTGTACTATCTTCATCTCTAGAAGTAAACTGAGTCCTGCCAGACCACAGGGATCATCCACACCAATTAATCATCAACACAATCCCTGCCACAATTTTGGTTCATGCCAAGTAGTACTATTCCAAGGTTTCCAAGCCCTGTAGAAAGCCACGCCTTGGGTTTTTTTGAGGTGGGGAAGAATGTTTTAGAGTTTAATTTGTTTTGGAAAGAAAAAGTGTTTGATTTCTACACAGGCAACATTTATACAGATTGAGACGGGAAGGGATTGCAGTGGTGACCACTGCTGCTGTTCTTCATCCCATTTCTCTGCCACAGCAGCAGCAGCAGAACGGGCTTCAGCCTTGTTGGAAGCAACAACAGAGGCAGCAGGAGGAGGACCCACAGAGGAAGCAGGTGGCATGGAAAGGAAAATGAACAGGGAGGATGGAGTCTTGTGCCCCAAAAAGGATGTGAATTATCTCCTGCATTTCGCCCTTACCACTAGAATGAGTGGATTTGACAGAAACCATCTGGATTTAAGGCTGTCTGTCAGCTGTCTGGGACTACTAAATGTCTGATTACAGTCTAACTCAGATTTCTGACAACTATCCTGAAACCTGGCTGTTTGGCACGCCCAGGAACAAAGTATAACACCTTTAGCAGTGAATCTGAAGCTATGCTCCCAAATCTCTCTTTCTACCCCAAGCCAAATCCCTCTTGTTTTTTGGAAGCTTGAAGTGACAGTCTAAGATGGTGAATTGAGGCTGAGATATCACAACTGTAAGTTTTCAGGTAGAGTTAAATCTTCCAAAAAAGGGAATACGGAAAATGGTACAAATCTCTTAGGTGCACATAAGGGAATGCTTCCCTCAAAATGATTGCCATCTCCCATATACAATTTTCTTTCTCTTTTTCTGTTCTCTTTTGCTCTGTCTTTACTGGTCCTTTTGTCTTTAAAAGGCCCAAGACAGCAATTTCTCACAATGATGTTGAGAAGCTAATTGTGAGTAGAAGACATGAAATCATAGCAAGATGGGGTCAAAGATATTTCCTTTCTCAAACAGTTTCTACCTTCAAACTTGCAAAGTCGGTTGTGCATGACATTCAGGAGCAAATAAGGCCAGGCTCAGCATTTTGTTACCGAAAGGAACATGATGTTCCTGCCATTGAATAGAAGGTAACATACAAAACAATTTATACTGTTCTTTATATCTTTGCATCCACCTCTTTCATACAAGATAGATCTGAAATTTAGGTATCTAGATTTGAGGATTTGTCTAATTAATTTGCCTATTTCTTTTTCTTGTTTGAAGCTTGAACTGTCCTAATATTCATGCAGCTCTAACTTGGCTCTGAGGTTCCAGTAGAAACAGTACCTCAGTTAACCATTCCTGGCCTCATAGATCCAAGAGGCATAGTGTACAAAAGCTGAAACTCTCAAGAATAGGTCTAATAGTCTCAGCACTGCAGAGCCCTTTAGGGAAAACCCATTTAAACTGATACATACCATTAAGCTGAGACTGTTATGAAGCAGTCTAATTGTGGTGTGTACTGCTTGATGAAATATTTGTGAGTAGCTTAGAAAAATGGCAGAACTTATACAACATCAAGAGACAAAGCAGCTCTTCTTGCCACTTCCACTGTGTCATCAGCTGTTGGTATTGGTTGCTAAATCATAGATGTTCATGAGAAAGTTCCAGCATTGGTCTATATAAACCAGAAAAAACCCATGACTATATTGTTTGTTTGGTTTACAAAACTCCATGTTCCCTGAAGAAGGATTTGCCCTCAGAATAAGTTCCTCTTCCAGACAATGTCCCTTGTCATACTGCAGTAAGACTTTTAGGAATACCTCAGGTCTGTGTTCTTAACTCCTAGCACCCCAAATTTCTGCTAGTCAATGAGTGTCTGTCTGTGATAAAAACCTTAGGAGGAGATACAACTGCACTTTGCTTGGAAAACAATTCTCTCTGGAGGAAGAGAAGCAAAATTTTATCAATGATCTGACTGTGGGGATGTTGATAATGCTAAGGAAACAGGGCCATCCTTTCCACAAAACTTAAATAAGCTTTTGGACCCTGCTGCTGCTTCTAATACTGACTTGTGGGTCTAAATTATGATCAGATCAAATAGGAACCATTAAAACAATGGATACAGCAAACATACTGAAATAATAGATCCCTGTGCAAAAGATATCTAGGTGGAGACTGACACTTAAGAAACAGAGAAAACAGAAATGAGCATCAACCTCCAAGTGAGCAAAAAAAAAAGACAGTGAAGGAGGTAAAGTCCTCCTTGCTTGCACTGGGCAGGCACTTACCACAGGGGTGCAGTTCACCTCTCTGGCTATAGCCACTGCTTCCTGGAGGGCTGTGTCCTGGTGTTCATAGCCAGTGGAAAAAGTACTTGCAGGGTGCCACATATGTGGCTTAACAGGTGCTCCATCAGTGCCTCTTTTGAAGTGAGATTAAATGAGCCCCGTTAAAATGGTAATCAGGTAATGCTACCATACAGATACAGAGCATCTGCTGAGCCCAGATATGGATTCCCTAAAAACCAGCTGCAACCAAAGTGCTGCCATTTCTGCCTCTGCTTTCTTGTGCATCATAGCATTCTCTGAGTTTGCAGATTGCTAACACTATCACATGGTGTTTCCAGTATAGATAATAACTTGACCACCCAGAAGCTGTGGGGGCTTTATGATGCTGGATCTGCACCATTCTTTTTTGCATCTTCAGAAATGCATGTTAAAGCTATTATTTCTTCCCCTTTGCCTTCGGTCACAAATCACATTTTCATCAAAACCCCCTGAATAGCCAATTTGAATGCGTGCTAACACTGGACACCAATACATTACAATAATATAGACATTCACTGTAGGAGTCCCAATGTGCCTGGATTGGTAAAGTCCCCCTCCGGTGGAGTTCGGTCATGAAAATCCACATAATGCATGCTCACTGTACCGCACCCACCACAGATCACCCACCATTCCCCAGCATCCTGAATACAGGATGCTGCCAGAATACTGCAGTCCAGGAGGCCACAAAAGCTCTGGTATGTTCCAGCAGCATGCTGGCAGAGACCAAGGATGCTGGAAGTGTTTCCACTCTCTGAAAAAACAGGGATTTGCTATTTGAAATATCCACATAACATCGGAAATAGATGCAACGAGTCCCATGTTATTGAGGAAAACAGAAGAAACAAACTAAAGCCAACAGCAGCAGACAGTTTGACCTGAGGGAAAACCTCCTGGACCTGTTGGAGCAGGTCCAGAGGTGGGCCACAAAAATGATCAGAGGACTGGAGCATCTCCCATATGACAACAGGCTGAGAGAGTTGGGGTTGTTCAGCATGGAGAAGAGAAGGCTCCAGGGAGACCATAGCAGCCTTCCAGTACTTCAAGGGGGCCTACAGGAGAGATGGGGAGGGACTCTCTATCAGGGACTGTAGCAAGAGGAGGAGGGGTGATGGTTTTAAGCTGAAAGAGAGTAGATTTAGATTAGATATTAGGAAAAAATATTTTACTGTGAAGGTCATGAGACACTGGAACAGGCTCGTCAAAAAAGTTGTGGATGTCCCATCCCTGGGGTTGTTCAAGGCCAGGCTGGATGAGGCTTTGAGCAACCTGGGCTAGTGGAAGGTGTCCCTGCCCATGGCGGGGGGGTTGGAATTAGATGATCTTTAAGGTCCCTTCCAACACAAACCATTCTATGATTCCATGATTCTTATCTCCATTTGGTGATGAATGTCACTTTGAGGACGTTTGACAAGCAAACAAGTAAACATAGAGAGCTGGTGCAAATATGCATGACTTCCTTCAAACATTTCCAAGCACTGTATGTATTTGTGTGATCTCCAGCGTGGGCAGCCTCAGAGAGGGACTGGAGAGGATCAAAAAGGGGTTTAAAAGAGAGGCATGACAGTCAGCTTGTAGAGACACTCAAAAAATGGAAGAATGAACTGAATAGCAAACAGCAATTTTGGGGAAAAGGCCTTGTGGGACTAAGAGTCCAAAAAAGAAGGGATTCAGGCTGAAGAAGTGTTGGAGGGAGAAGAATGAGAAAATTCTTTCGTAGAAGGGCATGGGAGGATGAAAGGAGTGAGAGAACACAAGAGATTTAGCAGTAGGAGTTACAAAGAAAGATGGGAGGCAGATAACAAGGGAGATGTCAGAATTGATGACAGACACTCTGGAGTACAAGTGGAAGAATAAATGAAAAATAATCAAAAAGAAGAGCTAGTTATGGCACTGGGGCAGTGTCAGGGAACATTTTTTTTCAGAGTAGTTTTAAGTGGCAAAGTTAGCAAGCTAGTTTCCAGAGCCTTCCTCTGTAGATAATGGAAAAAGACAGGCTCTTTCAGGGATCATATCAAAGCAGCAAAGTTTCTTTCTGAAGAGCCTGTCTCTCCTTCAGTTAGAGAGGAAATGTGGGGAGCCAAGCTGCATAACTGAGGCACCTACACTGTGCATCTAAAGCACACGCATCTCGAAATAACACCAAACAGTACATGTGAACAGAGATAGTTTGGATAGCAGTTAGTGGAAAAAGGGAAAACAACAGAAATAAAATAAGGAAATTCAGACTCAGAAAAATATTTTTCGTTGATCATTCTGGTGAACATTTGACAGCCCTTTCTCATACATTAACTGCAAGTAAGCAAACTAGTTGAATTGTAATTCTGTTGATGCAAAATTGAACACCTTAAATAAACAAAAGATCCCAAAGCTGTGAGAATAAAGTTCAAGCATGTAACTTATTTATCCTTTTCAGTTAAAGAAGTGAAATCTGTACCACAATTTTATTCCCATGCTAATTATTCTCTTGAGCAAATAATTATGCATGCCACATCTCACTGTGTGCACTGTCCTTAAATAAATTTTGAAATTTGTTCTTTTAAATGGAAGAGCAGAATTCTCCAGCAAATAAATTACAGGCTTCAAATCATTCAGATTTAAATGTTCAGCATTCAAGGCTGACTTAAGTACTTCCTTCAATCCTGAGGCACAGACTATTGGTTTTAAAAGGTGTGTTAGTATTAGGGGGTTACACAATCTGAAGTTTCCTTCTCAAGATGATTAAGCACTCACATTTAAATAATTTTTCTTGCAAATTGCATTCATTCAAATTTCTGTGGAATGTAAAAATAGAAAAAACTAAGGAAGTTTCATTCAAAATGTCAATAGAAATGTGATTTATTCCTGTGATTTTTATGCATCTTTCTGGCTTTTTTCACCCCATTCACTCCATTTTCAGGAAGTCACTCCATCTCTCTTTGTGTCACAAACAAGCTAAGCATGAGAGGACAAGCGCTTCAAGCGCAGAAGTTGTTACTCTGATAGACTTCCCATAATTAGGGTCTTAAGCAAAGACCTTTTGCAAACCTATGCCCCTGCAAATTTAGAATTTGGATAGGATGAAGATTGGAAATACTACAGACATAGAATTTGGGAACTATGCTTCCTGAAATACCTAACTTGTTGTGTTTATGGTGATGTTTTAAGGCTTAAGACGCTTGCAAATTGCATCACATTCTTGCTATTGCCCACGAACTGCACACAGTCTGTGCAAAAGAGGCTTCTAAACACACCATTCTGTGCTTTGGGCACTGCAAATCCAACTAGCTGGAAAGAAGTTTCTAAAAGTATGCTTGGAAAGGTAGTCTAATGATATTTTTGGAAATAAAGAGGTATTGATTGCAGGACATCTCTGCACAAGAAAATCCCAGTGCTCAAAATACAGGGGCCATGTGACCATTTCTAAAGAAGTCATCCAGATTTCACAAGGAATACTGATGATGACCCTGCTCTTCTGAATACCCTTGCAGGGTTATTCTGTCATGTCCAAACACTATCAACAGAAGAAGAAGTGTCACACACAAAAAAAAGACAAACAAGAAGAACAGACAGCTAAGAAGACCACTAAGTAACACTGTGGAAGATTTGTCTAAGGTAGCATTAAACCAGGGGAAGCAAAGTCAATGATGATGGTAGTGAGGTAACTAGCTATACCAAGCCCAGCAATTCAAAACAGGAGTGTGTGGACAAGCACAGCAAGCAAGAGAGATTAGAGTGAAGCCAAACAGTAACTGATCTTCAGAAATATAAAACACCATCAGCAATGGACTTCCATTACACCAAAATCCAAGCGGGCTTTTCAAGTTCATAAGTGATGCTATGCAGAAAACAGTTGCGGTTTTATTAATTTTGCTGGAATCAAAATCTTCCAGAAGTAAAAAGAAGTGCATTTTGACCTGAAGCATTACATTGTGAGAAAAATCAAACTGTCTATTAGGATTCAATTATTAATTTTGGTATATTATTCCTAGTAACAACGATGAGCAAAAGGAAATTTAAGAGGTAGCTCCATGATCAGAGGAGTAAATGGAACCTGGATCTCCATAGCTCTGTGTCTTAGTGTTGGTTGTCTTGTGTATTTAAAAGAAGAGAAGCGATTCCTGCAGCTGGGTGTTTTTACCTAATAGAGGTTCAGCTCCTGTTGCAGTCTTCCTTTTAAGAAAAACATTTACAGCAATCCCTCTTTTTTGCCCATCATGAAACTGGTAGCACCTTAATATCCCTGAGGCCTCTACCCCTCTGTAAATTTGTCCACAGTGTTCAATGGTTATTGGACAGAGGGCAAACACCTTCCACATGCACACATGTATGTATATACACAGACCATGATCCCACACCCCTTATTTGTTAAGCAAATAATTCAAACAAAAATAAACAGAGTGACAAAAATAATAAACAAAATAACAAATCATAAAACTGTTCCCAAAATAGGCCAAACTGAATATAAAAAGGCCAAAATTTAGTTTTTGGTTTTGTTTGTGCTCCATGGAATTCAGTGGACTTGTGCTGTGCAACAGAGACAGAACTCTGGGTGTTCCCTTTTTCTCATTGCTACAATAGACATTTAAATGTCTTCCAAACCCATATTTCATTGTTTTCTTGTAGCACCTTGTCCCATTGCCATCGGGTGTTATGTGGTCCCTCACTGGCTCACTGGCTCTGTGACTGCTCTTGTGAGATCCAGTGGCATCAGTGGGATTTGGTGTTCAATAGCAGGAAGTGTGATTCACGTCTCTCCAGAATCCTCAAGTTAAAAAGGCCATGAATCTGTTTAAACAAACCCCAGACTTCCCTATGGGATACAAATGGTTCATTCCCTGTGCTGGTATGGGGCTCATTTCCATCACTGGACACCTCTGTGAGGTGCTACTGGAAGTATCTGTATTGCCTGTGTGTGAAAAATACCAAAGAAAAACATTTAGCCTTGTTCTCCAGGTCCCCTTACTGTGATTCAGGACATGGGCATCATACGGATTTGCTGCTGGTTCATAAGACAGTCACATCCAAACAGGAAGATCCAGCCTTTCTTGCCGTATCTGTCATGATGACATTTGAAAGACAATTTGCTTAACACTTGCAAAAAGAATCAAAGATGCCATCTGAAACCAGTTACGTGCATTTCCTCATAGCTGCTTGTGTTTCAGTTAAGAAACATGATTTATTTTCCAATACATGTTATCACTTGCTTTGTTTACACTATGTCAAAAATGATAAAGTTCTATACAACTTACTGTATTAGTCCCGTGTAGTTAATACTTTAAATGCAGGCTATTGTTTGAATGGTTTGAGCAACATAATACCTGAAAGAGTGCAAACAAGTGACACGGAGCATGGAGCTCTGAGCAGAACAAGCTCTGGGTCTGGGCACAAGGCCACTTATGTCCTTCCTGTGAGGAAAGTGGGTCATGTTTTTTGGCAGCACATATGTTGCACTGTGTGGGAAGGTGCTGGTTTTGACTGAAGCTTTGTGGAGCGGATTTCTCATCTTTCATGTGATCAAAAGCCAATAGCAAATTAGCACAACCACCTCATATAATCAATAGCTCAATAGGCTAATTGGTAAGGGTACAGAATAAGTTTCATTGCTCTTCCTCAGCAGGACATCTGGAAGCTGTTACTCATTCTATAAGTAATTAAAGAGTAATTGGGCCAGAGAGGCTGACACCCTAACCTGCTGTGGTAAGTTTAGGACATGCCACTTGCACCACAGTGGCCAGCTTCTGTATGTTCAGGGACATTTATGCTCCCAGATGGGCATCTAGAGGCCAGACCAACACAGACATGATTTTGCAGCTCAGCTTAGTAACCCTGCCAGACCGGACTTCCACCTCTATCCCCTCCTTCCAACATGCACTCAGAAATACCTCCAAATGCCCTGCCAAATCCAGAAATCCCAAGGAGATAAAAGTGCTCTGTGAGTTGAGTTTGGCTGTTGGTTGTATGGTCAACCATTTCTTTCTAAGGTACAAGGCTGCTGAAAACCATGTCTCAAATTGTTCAGATGCAGGCAGGTCAGAATGCCTTGTGCTGAACCCAGAGCACTCACAGCAAAGACCGCTTCCAGCAAATCCAGCTGTGGGTAAGAGCTGGGAGATGCTGGACAGGAAGAAGACTTACCTGTCACGAAGGAATTTTTATCCTCGAACTGGTGTTGATGTGCTAGGAAATCACCTCCAGCATAGCACTTTGCCAATGCACAGTTCAAGCCAGAAAGCATCTGTGCAAAGCTCTGCTGCAAGGTGTGCTGCATGCAGCTGTGCAGCTGTCAGGCCCACCTTGGTCAGCTTTGGCATCCTTACATCTTAATCCCACATATGGGGTTGATAACATAGGGAAAAGAAGCCAAATGTAGTATTTGCTGTGTTAGTCCTGGATGTGCTGCTGGCTATACAAACAGGCACATCTTCACTGCTTGACATCCATGGCCTTGAAATCCCACAGGTGTTTTTGATGCATGCCCTTGAGGGTGAGATATGTGAAGCTCCATCTGTGATATTCCTGTGCACTTTGACTCTTGAACCTGCAATTAGTTAAGAGTGTTAGCAAAACTTTCTTGAGCACAGCGCAGGTAGTGGGGCTTCCCTGCCACATAACTGCAGCATTCAGCAACACGCCTTGGCAAATCTGCTATGACATCCGATGCAGTCAGTTATCTTCCGGATTGCTCAACTGATAGAAATGTATATGTTAAACCATAAATGTAGATATTAAACCATATTTTCACCTGCTTCATTTGGGGAGATGGTGGCATATGCTAATGAAGAAGGGTAGGAAACACCACCCTGGGGAATTGTCTTCCCTCCAAAACCCCTGCACTGTGGCCCTACTGTGCGGTGCAGCTCCGTTCAGGCGGGGCTCTGCAGTGGGGCCAGCCCGGGCGCCGCAGGGACCGGAGGCACGGGGCGGGCAGCAATAACCCGGGTTGGCCGAGCCGGGGCCGCGCCGCGGGGATCACCGCCCCTTGCCCCTCCGCGGGGGCGCTCCCCGCCGCGGGCAGGGAGGGAGGAGCGGGCACCGGCACCGTATAAGACCCGCCCGCCGGCCCGGCCCCGGCACTCGCACTGCCGCGCCCGCCGCCCCGGAGGCACACCGGCGGAGACCTCCGCGGGACGCTCTGCACCTGCCCTAGCGGGGGGCACGGTACCACCGCACCCCCGTGGGGTCCCGTCCCTACCCCTGTGCCTCTTGCACCGGTCCTGCAGGGGCAGCAGGTGCCTCTCTGATTTTGGGGTTCCTTGGCTTCAAGAGGCAGTCCATCTGGTAGTATGGGGCACTTCGTCGTCTGGGACTATGTGGTCTTTGCGGCCATGCTGCTGGTCTCGGCTGTCATTGGGGTCTACTATGCCTTTGCTGGAGGGGGGCAGAAGACCTCCAAGGATTTCCTCATGGGGGGCCGCAGCATGACCGCCATCCCTGTCGCGCTGTCCCTTACCGCCAGCTTCATGTCAGCTGTCACAGTGCTGGGCACCCCTGCCGAGATCTACCGCTACGGTGCCATCTTCTGCATCTTCGCCATCACCTATGGACTGGTGGTGTTGTGCAGTGCTGAGATCTTCCTGCCCGTCTTCTACAAGCTGGGCATTACCAGCACCTACGAGGTAGGGCAGAGTAGGAGCCTTTCCGCAGCCTTCAGGGACCTGACGGGTTTCTTATGCCTGCTTTCTGTGTGTCTCCCCTTCATCTCTTCCCCCAAATCCCCCTGCACTCTGTGCTGACCCATATCTGCACTCCCAAGGGCAGGCTCCAACCTGCTCTGTCCCCAAGTCTTCCCACACGGCCTCTGCAGAAAGGAGATGCTCAATCCTGATGTCTTGGCTCAGGAGCTGTGCACTGTGCCAGATCTGTTTCCTCACTTCAAATACTCAGTTCAGCAGGTAGATTAATCCTCGTGCAGCTTCAATGGTGAAATGTGGTTAATGATGTGTAATTAGTGTACCTATTAATTGTAGAATGCAAGAGCATCTAACGTAGGAACAAGACTTCTGAATTCATGCTTCTTCCAGGTTGGTTTCTAGGCTCAGGTGCTGCCAGAAAAGTCCCCCTCTGGCAGAGTATATGTTTGTACTATTCCTAGAGATTTGCTGCTCCTAGAGATGATGGTGAATGTCTTCTCCATAATGCTTATATGGGAAGGTTAGCAAGTGCTCTGGGTCTGTTTTCTTACTTTCACCAAAATATGGCTGAGCTGGTCTTCAGCTCAGTGCATAACTTAATGGTATAGCTAGCAGCGCAGAGACATCTGGGGTGGTGGGACACATCACAGGTCAAGTCTATCTGTTCAGGGGTGAGGAAGTATCTGGTCAGGACTTTCTTGTGATTTAGAAGGTCTTGTGCAATCTGTTTATCTTCCTGCATGGAGATATTTCCTAGCTGCAGATTTGGAGGCAAGTTGCTCTTTTCACAGAGGACACTGGGAAATGCACATCCGTGCAGGTGAAAGTCCTTGGCCTACTTCGGTCTTTTGCATTTTATTACACTGAACAGGGACATTGCAGCACTGGAGGCTGAAAGCAATGTTTCTATTGGTAGACTTAGATAAGAATTCACCTCTGGTGGCTTCCAGTGTCATTTAAACTACTAATCTTTGGACTGTCAGTTAAAATAGGGCTCTTCTTGTAAAGACTTACAGTTATGACTGGAAGCTCACTGATAATCTTGGCAATGAATTGGAGTAATGCACCGATAAAAGATGTGTCTTCTATCTGTGGACAGAGTTCAGAGATTAAACAACTTTTTTGTGTCTGTCCAGGGGTTCAACACTGCTTCCTTGTGTGGACGTGCTCACAGATCACATTTTAAATGTTCAATTCACAAGGAAGCACTTTGAGATACTTCAGTGTTTTGTGTCGATTGAACAGACTGGCAGACAAAGAAAGTCCCTTTTGTGCAACCACACACCCTAAAGGTTTTTTAGGACAGATGGTGGGAAGAAATCTGCCATACAGCATGACAAACTCATTCAGAGGTTGTGCTGTCCCAGGCTACACAGAAAAGCAAAGGTTTCTGTTTTGCAAAAGGCTAGATTTCCACTTACCGGTAGAAGATGGTGAGTTGCTTTGGGCAGTGCAGGAGATGAGGTTACCATGGGAGGAAGCTACTGACCACTGAAAACCTTCTGCCCTGTCTCACAGCAGTTCAGATGGACGCACATAATGCTGGAGTTTCCAAATCGACTAAGGCTTAGGAATAGCCATAATGTTTTCTTTTTCTCTCTGATTTCACAATGCAAGTGGTTTCTGTTGTTTGGTGGTATGTCATTGTGAACTTTTAGGTTGCCCTTTGTGGGTTTAAGAGTTAGCGTCGATGATCCTCATGGTTTCCTTCCAACTCAGGATATTAAATGATTCTGTGATAATACCTGATGGTCTTTGCTAAGCCACGATGCACAGCTCCTTGTCTATTGAGTGCCTTGAAGCAACTGAGTAGCACCAGTTTCCATTCTGCAGACCCTGTTGTATAGTGACTAGCTTATGTCTACATCACTTGCTCATGTGTCATTACCCAGCAGTGAGGTCTGTAGAGAAATACCAAATCAAGTTGGAAGAAGTATCAGTCCAGGTAACTCTTAAGAGTTTTGGTTAGTCATGAAAAGGTAAAAATGTTACTACGCCCTTTCTGTATTGCCCATCGCTTCATTCGGTCCTATCAATAATGACAAGTTTTGATATAAACATTTGGGTTTTCTTCTCTTTTACAGTATTTAGAGCTTCGATTTAATAAATACCTGCGCCTCTGTGGAACAATCCTCTTCATTATACAAACGGCAAGTAAACCTCAAAGCTGTTCTGTGGTCCTTGTAGCCACCAGGATTCTTCAGCTTAGTTTAACTGTCTGTTTTCTCTAAACGGTTGATAAGGTTACCACAGTGTGTGGGTGGCCGGGCTTGGGACAACCAAAGCTCTTTCTGCCCCAAAGCAGTGAGGTGGGCAGCGGATGCCCCTTTGGTCTCTGTGTGCGTTACTGAGCACCGGGAGCAGTCACTTGGCATCAGCACCATACCAAGAGACAAGCGACCCTTCACTGCAGGGTAGCAGTGTGAAGAGCAGATGTTTGCATGCCTGCTTGAGAAACCCACAATGGGTTCAAAGTGTAAACATGCCCCAATTATCTACAGCAGCAGTTTTCATCCTGTGGTCTGTGGATTTTGGGAGTCTGCCTAATTTTCAAGGGTCTGTGAAAGGTGACAGAACAAGCTGTCTGGAGCTGTCATTTGCTGCACAAGAGCTTGTACCACCACCACTGCAAAAAAACCTGGGTGCCTGCAAACAGAGAAGCAGCAAATTACTGCTTTGGGGAATGTTAAACTAAAGCAGTCCCTGCAATTATTGTTGGTGCAGTTTGCTGTATCCATCCCATTTGGTGAGTCAGTATGAGACCACAGCTTTTAAATGTACAGTGAGCATGTGCCAAATGCACCAGCAACAAAAATGTGTTCTTTTCACAATTTTGAAGTGGACTTTTTGGGGAATTCAAAGCAAGAATGCATATACAATCAGAAATCTTTTCAAGTTACATGCTTGTTTTTTGCCTGCTTTTGTATTTTTAAGACACACCAGGAGTTACAGGACAGTCACACTTGCACTAATAAGATGCTGGTCAAAGCAGTGCTAATTACTTGTTTGAACAGTGCTGCATAGCTGGCATTTATAGATATGCAAGCCCATAGGAAAGGTAGAGTGCTAGCATGTGTGAACCTTGACACTGTTTTGCCAGAAAATGCGAAGACATCACAGCTGCGTAAATTGGAACAAGCCAAGCATAAGCTTTGCTTGCAAAGATAAAAAAAAAATTCTATACAACTTAAATATGTACCCAAGGAAGTTAACTAAAGATCTATAGGCATCTTTCTGTGCCAAACACTAACGACTTAAACCTGAATAATGAAAAGCATAGTTAAGGAAAGAAATCCCCCAACATTTTAATAGTGTAATTTTAACTCTTCTGTGAATATTGGCATATGTTTAATAAGCAGAAAAAAAAAGGATATGTAGTAATACAACCTGAAAAAAACACTGAAGAAGTGGAAAGATTGTGTCATCAATCCTGTTTTAATTTATACAAAAATGTAATCATACTTGTGACAAATTTTAATTTCTGATGGTTCAAAGCTTCTGGCACTTGTTTGCTCTGTATAAAAAAGCTACTTTCTCACGCTGAATCCCTGAATTAGCAGGATTGGAGAGACATGGGTTTGATTGATGAACTATTAGATGGATAAGGAATTGGCTGGATAGTTGCATCCGAAGAGTTGCAGTCAACAGCTAAATGTTGTAATGGAAACCAGTAAAGAGTGGAAGATGTCCCTGCCCATGACAGGGGGGTTGGACTAGATGATCTTCCCACCCAAACCATTCTATGGTTCTATGATTAAGCAGCCCATGCTGACAGTCGCTGTGTGGACAGCAAGTCAAACATTGACTGGGCTTAACAAGTGTCAGTAGTTGGCTGTGAAGTGATGCAACTAGTTCCGAGGAGACATTTGCCAGGGACTGGTCAGGACTGGCAGCTTTCTTGGCATACAAGCTACATATGAAAACCTACAGAGGACTTGTGGCACTGAGAAGCAAACACGCCCAGACAGAGGTGGGAGTAGTACCCAGGCAGGAATAACTATTTCCCCAATGGCACCACCATCCTTTCTGGCATGTGCTTGTAGCAGGCGTGCAGCAAGGGGCCAGGACAATCTGGTCATGCTGGGCGAAGCAGCCCCTCCATAGTAATTTCCTCCCACAGCTGGCTTACCTCTCGCTCCAGTTACCTCTTGGCTCTCTCCCCAGCGTAGCTGCTGGCAATGAGGCAGAGCTCTGCCACAGGGACTGGATTTGACCTGCTAAAAAGCCACAGCGAGTGATCCACCAGTTAGCCATCCTGCTCTGGTTAAACCCTGTGCCTGAGGCGGACTCCACGCTTGCGGGTAGGGCAAAGGCTTGCTGGATGCTGGATGATGTCTGATTCTGCTGCTTTCCCATGCCTAAGTCCCACCCCTGTAAATCAGGGAGTCAGAAGAATTTAGTCATGGAAAGCTGGTGCAAGTCAGCTCAGGACCTGATTGTGATTTAGATCCTCTGAATCAAGACCGCTGACCTTCACAGAAGTTGTTTGCGCATTGCAAGCTGTATTCCCCTGAACCACCCACAGTTGAACTTGTCCTAGTAGTACAAGGCAGTAATAACAGTGGTAAAAAGGCAAACAGGATTTAAAAATATACACAAAGAAATTATAGAGGATATCACTGTATGAATCCCCACTCAAAAGAGGATGGAGTAGCTCCTTCATTTGTCTATATCTTTACTTTATTGGGTAAAAATACAAATCTGCTGATAATCATGCATGGCTTCATCTTACAGGAGTTTAATTCCTTATAATGCTATCCATAATGACTAACTAATGCTATATTTTTTGTTCTTACTCATGTATATTATAGTTGCATACTGAGAGGCATATTGATCCCAAGACTGAGAAAATAAATTGTAATAGATTCCTTGGCAAATGGTGTGTAAACCTCATCAACTTCCTTCTGCTCTTGTTTCTGCCATGTGACTACAGTTTTAAAGCCATAAAGCAACTTAATTATAAAAGCCAGGAAAAGCTGAAGAAGGGTTTGGTATTCAAGAGTCTGTGGTATTTGTTTTAAGAACACTAGGCTGTGAGACTGCAGTGCTGGTTAGTTTCAGTCATTAATTTTCTAACAGTTGGAATTATTTCTCAACTGTTACGAATTTGGGAAATATGGACTGCATAAATGCTTGAAGAGAAACCATCTCAGAAAGCTATCACCTTTTCTAGGAATTTACATTTCTATTGATTTTATATATTTTTTTCCCCTTCTAGACTTTATACACTGGTATTGTCATTTACGCTCCAGCTTTAGCACTAAATCAAGGTGAGTATACTGCAACTGTTCTTCTCTGTTATAATTTTTTCTGCATATAGTACTAGCATGCCTTTTTTTTTTTTTTTTTCCGTAATGCACATATAGCTCAAGGACTGACTGTGAAGTCTTCTAAGATTTCTGTTGATCCTGATGGGAACTCTGATAGGTGGCCTACCAGTTGTTATCCTAGGCCCTTAATCCCTACCTGTAAGGAATTATAAAAGAGGCTCAAGGGAGAACTCTGTTCTCATTTACTCTACCTCTCATGCAATATCCTTAGGTCATGGCTACATTCAGAAATGTTAAGAAGAATTAAGTAAATTTGAAGGCAACAAAGAGAATAAACACACATTTAATTCCCCTGGTTAAGTGCTCCTCTTCAAGAGGAGAGCTAGGCAAAAGTTCTGTACATATGGTTTTAGGCTGCCTGGAACTGTTTAACTTGGCCAGTCATTTTTCCTGGAAAACCAAATCAAAACCAGAGCAATCTTGAACTTAAGATGTTTGTTATCATATTTACAAAATGATTTTTTTCTACTTCAAAATTACGCCTTTGCTTTGAAAATAAGCCACATTTATTTTTAAATGGCGAAAAAGCTTTTATGTGGAGTCAAATGAAACTTTTAATCTGACACAATTAATTTTTCCACTTGGCAAGAAGAGGAATAACAAAATGCAAATAAAAAATGAATCATTTAGGCTAGAATGGAAATCACACTTGTTCTGTTTTTTGGGGTTTTTGTTTGGTTGGTTGGTTTTTGTTGCTTTTTTTTTTTTTTTTTTTTTTTTTTTTTTTTTTTTTTTANTTCATTGAACAAAAAGGAAGAAAATATCCAACACTGTCTGGATTTATCTCCTCCAGTGTATAAGTCACACAGGTTATATGACCGTCATGTTTATATGTGCCCTGCAAATGCATACTAAACCAAGGGATGACCAAGCTGGCTCCCAACTAGAAGCAATAATTTTCATTAGTTTTGGTGTTGTGTTTCTCATTAACCTGAGCCTATCTGTTGGGGAGCCCCCATTGCCCTGCCTGGCCATACATGAGCATGCCAAGCTAGGGCAGTGACAGCTTGTATGCCAACCATAGCACAGTGTTGTCTGGTGTAGACATGCTATAACGTTTCCCTAAAAGAAAGAAGAATAAAAGAAAAGCTTTTAATTTGATACATTTCTTCCAGAATGTTCTTGAATCACCTTGCCTCTGTGGAGCATCCCCATGCTGTTTGCTTGCTTAAATCCTTGCCTGTGGGACTATCCAGGCTTCAAGGAGGGACATGTACTTTAAAAACCTTCTTGAGTTGGGGCCTACAGACATACTGGATTTGTCAATGGACAGCATTTACATTAAAGGCAAATAGCTTAGATCCTGAAATATATCTAAATTTTTAGCAGCTTCCAGTATCTGTAACACCTGTTTCATTGTTAGAACTGGTTAGGACGAATCGCTTGGTTTAGACACACAAATGTTTTCATTGCCATTTTTTATTACTTTTGCATTTAACTTATTTCTCTTTTGTTTTGTTTTGTTTCAACAACCAGATTGAAGGTGAAAAATAGACCTTATTTTTTGTCCCCAATGCCATATTCACTCTAGTGCCATTTCCCTCTTTTTCAGTCACTGGCTTCGACTTGTGGGGTGCAGTGGTGGCGACCGGCGTGGTCTGCACTTTCTACTGCACACTGGTATGTGGACCCTTTCACTGAGATAAATCTCTGTCTTTTTCACACCAAATATGTAATTCATTGGAAAGTAGCCTGATAATGGGGTTACCCCATGGGACTATATTTCACAGTGTAGCTGTAGCTACAGGGCCACTTTCACCAGGGACTTCTGTGGACACAAAGGTAGCCATGATGTGACTCAAACCTTTTCTGTTTTGATACATTCAAACTTCTGTTGTTGGTGAAAGAACAACAAAAAGATACATTTCCCTTCCTAAAAATCCTCCTGTAATTTTTCTTCTAATCTAGTGGGGTTTAGCTGGGTAATTTGTCAAGCACTTGCTTACTGCCACTGTAATAGTCCAGTCTGTTACTGAACAGAGGCACTGAAAGTAGTAAGTGCCACATGAACAGATTTGCTCTTTAGATTAATTTTAATTGACCAAGTGTCTAGAAATTATTAAATGGAAGCTCAGTGACAAATTTATTTGTATATATTGGATTAAGTAATGTTTATTTTTATTCACATTCACATGAATGGTATGGCTTCTGGAGTTCGTGGTACTGTATATATTTGAGATGAGCACTGTCTGACAATTTATCTTTTGATACAAACTTCTTAATCAGTTTATATGGTGAAGGAAATACTGGATACTATGTGTATGGCCAAAGTAAATTCTAATGCACTTCATAAAAGGGCCAGGATGTCCTGAATAGGTTCCAGAATGCAATTCCTAACCACCCCAGTAAGGAATTATTGCTATTAAAGAAGAAGATGAAATTAATCTATTATGCATAATAGAGATTTCTCTTAGTTGAATGTGAGTGCAATGCAAGAGTGCTGCTGCCTGTTGTACCTGGTATGTGCTGTTTCTCATACAGGGTGGTCTGAAGGCAGTGGTGTGGACAGATGTTTTCCAAGTTGGAATCATGGTCGCTGGATTTTCATCTGTGATTATACGAGCTGTGGTGGTTCAGGAGGGAATTGGACGCATTGTAAACGATTCCTACTATGGAGGAAGATTAAACTTCTGGGAGTGAGTTTGTACTTGCAGATGATTTGCCTCTTTATTCCTACAAATAGAGCCCATGTGACTAACTGTGAAATTAAATTGCTACTGAAGGAGGAGGAGGGCAGGAGTTGTGACCCAGTTTTTATACATTTTTAAACAAGCTTACCTAGATTGAGGGATATGTTTTAGGTTTTACACCATGCAAAATTATGTTAAAAGCAAACCCTTTTTACTTTGTCAAGTAGGTGTTTTAAGGATATATTTTGGATTCCACTGAAAGTGACTGGTGAATAGGAGAGGATAATCATATTTATACTTATAATTTGCAAACAGTTGATTTGGCATTTCAGCTGCTGAAACAAAACAACTGTGAAAACAATAGTTTTTGTCTAGGCTGAAAAGGGAAATGTTTTTTTTTTCCCTGAAATAAAAATTAAAAGTAGTTTTAATAGTATTTTGCCCTCCATTAGTGTAACTAATCATACCCTAAAAATATAATTTTGCAAGGTCAAGAATATTCATTCTGACAGTGTTGAATCAAAAACCACTTTAAGGTTAAAAAAAAAAATAAAGTTAATGTACTTTTGATGAGAATCTTCACTATTAGTGAAAGTTTAGTGCGACAAGTATTACCTTTCGTCCTTTTGTCAATCAGTTCACAACACTCACCAGGTTGTTCTGTAAAATTCTTCACCAGGTTCTTCAGTAAATAATTCATCTGTGGGTATGTTTTTTTTTTTTCTTCTCGTGAAGAGTCTTTTTTCAATCTGTTTGGCTGATTTGCAGTAGTTGTACTGCATTGCTTCTTCCCACAATCAGAGAGCTCACAGGTGGGAAAAGAAAAGGAATAAAGGCTTGTAAAAGGTGAAATAATATTACATTGTTCACAAAGATATGCATAACTTCTTGCCATATTATAGTGTGATTTTAAACATTACATATATATGGCCATTTAAAATCTGTTATACATTTAGAGCAAAATCAGACAAATGTTTTACAGAGGCTCTGTTCACAAAGGCTGGGCATGCAAACACACCTTTATATTGGTGTCAGGCTGATGTCCCTCCAGATAAGCATGCATATTAGACTTTTTGGTTGAGCATCATTTCATCATAACAGTCAGAGGTATCATACAGCTTTACATAAAACTATAGTTTATAGGCAAGTAAAGTGGTTAAACTTCACCTTCGGACAGATCTGAGTGTTTCGCTAGATCAGGATTTCAGCTTTGAGTTTTAAATTTGCTTTCTATGAGTTCAGATTTCACATATCTGAATGTACAAAATCTGGCCAAATTAAGGAAGTTTGTGTTAGAAAAAGGTACAAGGAAACTCATTTTCCTAGCCATTAAAGTCTTCTCGTAATGAGAATATTTTCATATTCTGAATTTACTTTCTCCTTTCCCTCTCATTGTAGCTTTAATCCCAATCCTTTGCAAAGGCACACCTTCTGGACGATTGTTATAGGTGGGACCTTCACATGGACTGGCATATATGGGATCAACCAGTCTCAAGTACAGAGATACATTGCATGCAAAAGCAGGTTCCACGCAAAGCTGTAAGTCTGCCTACAGTAACTTTTAATGTCTGAATTTAGCAGTGCCTGGTCTTTGTAAGGGCAATATTTTGAAAACTAATGGTTTTTGTCCATATAAAACCCATTTGTAAAGGACAACAGCTTTTGCTTTCTGGTTTGTGGACCAGGTAGAAGACAAATTGGCACAATAAGTACTGGTATCTGAATTACATATAATTGCTGTAACATTGAACCTTGTGCCAGAATGTTTCACTGTGCTAGTATTCTTGCATACAAATAGCTGCATTAAGTTTATATGCAGCCTAAAGACCAACTAATATAGTACTTATGCTGAAGCCATATTAATACAGCATCTTTAATTGCTACTCTACTAAACCTGAATCATTGTGTGGGAATTTTGCATAAGTAAAGACAAAAAAGATTTTTCAGTACTTATGAGTATATGTATGACAAACTGAAGAAGTGGTTTTTTTTCAGTGATAAAACTGCTGAGGAATCATATATTTTGTTTTCATAATAATGATAATGAATTTTTCTTTAGGAATTCGCTATGGAAATTGGCAGAGTTCTGTTTTCCTTGAGTTTAAACATTTCTGATCAGCCTTTACTCTAGAATGGAATATATTTACTCACTCCATTGTTGTTTTATCTTTAAGATCATTCTAGTACTTCGTAACTCAGGATCTAAGAATTATTAGTGAGCTCATAAAGTCTATTTATAGGATAAATATATAAATGCACATCATAACTATAGTCCCTGTAAATTCTATAATACTGTGACATACAGAGAAGGAGTTTTATGAAGGCTTTCACTTCATTAAGTCAGCAGAATCCTCGCACAATCATGCACAGTTTAGAACTGAAATATTTTGGTTATGGCAATAATGAAAAATCTACTTTTCAGTCATTTACAATGCAGACAGGAATGAGCTGACGCTCATCATAAGCCACATCTCCAGTGCATAGTGCCACATCTCCAACACACCACGTGGCTTCTCCACAATCTCTGGCATGTGGCTGGGTTCCAGGTTCTTGGTACTGCAGAGGCAGGAAGTGCATCCCACATCTGTAATGCTGCCTGGTGTGATTGCATGCAGGAAAACAGCCGCATACATTGTGACAGATTGTGTGCCAGTGAGATTGTTCTTCCTGAGCACCTGCTCCACGTAGGGCAGTGCTCCTCTCTCACACCTTCCTTAACCTCTTTGTAAGGAGGGGCACCTCCAGGGCATCCCAGAAGCAGAGTATGGCCAAGGGGAATCTGGCACCATGGCAGCTTCTGAGCAGATTTTCTGAGCTGTTGCAGCAGCTTTGACCAGGGCTGGAGGCTATCTTGTTCTGGAGGGGTTTGGATGGGATTTATAGCTCATACTGTATTAGCGGTGCCACAGCCTTAATTGGTGGAGTCA
Organism: Syrrhaptes paradoxus; assembly: GCA_013400615.1. Taxonomy (NCBI): domain Eukaryota; kingdom Metazoa; phylum Chordata; class Aves; order Pterocliformes; family Pteroclidae; genus Syrrhaptes; species Syrrhaptes paradoxus. The sequence goes on from VZTO01027450.1 coordinate 24,452, forward strand.
GCTCCTGCTGGTGTGGGTGGTTGGACTCCATAGCATCTTGCTTGTGCCTTACTTGTGCAGGGAATTTCCCCTGCATGGAGAAATGATTTTGTATAATGGCTGCAGCTTGTCACAACTATAAACACTGCCATTCTGTGATTACTATCATCTAGTCCATTTGCAAATGTAATTAGACACATCTGGCAAGTTACATTGGTGGCCTGCACCTCTTATTGGCATTTAACCTGTACATAGAAGTGTACCCCTGTGGCATGAGAGACAGCACAATAATAAATCAGAGCTGAGAAAGTAATTCTTTCACAGTTCCTAACTTGCAGTTTTTGGGAGAGGCTCTAACAGTGGCACAAGAGTAGGAATTTTCTCAGGCTTTGGGAAACGGCTTCACCCCATTCATGAAAAAACACCAGTAGGTAGGAGCCCATGCTGTCATCCTCAAACAGTAACTTGGCAAATTGAACATAATGCTCATAAATGAACAATAAGCTACACTTTCAGAAAAATGTGGGCTACTAACACATTTTTCTCTAGTTTCCTTTCAAGGTCATCATATGGCATGTTTCCATGCTAAAATCTTGGAGCCAGCCTGAGACAAACAACTGAAAATAAGCATTGTTTAGTCACAGTGCCTGCTTCACCCAACCTCCACCCCATGTTACTCACCCAGAATTAATGGGAACATCTCTCTCCAATAGCGCTACAATTATTGTAATCCAGTGCCTAGTCATAGGGTGTACCATGAGCTGGGATTTAAATGAGAATTAAAGAAACAACTTTCCTTTTACGGTAAAACACTGACACAATTTAAAAACAAAAATTGCTGGATTCAGACAATTTCTTTTGCTTCCATGTGTTTCTCTTGACTTTCTAATCTTTACTCCAGGATATAAACTATTACATCTAATACTGCTATTACATCAGTTCAAAGATTTAGATTAACTAATCAGTTAAATTTTGTGCTAAATCAGTTTATATCAAGGTAGATTATGCCAGTGCAGGAACAGATTCAGCCAAATGGATGCAAGACATCCATCCAATATGTAAGCATCTGTAAGAAGAGGACTACTTTATTTTTACTAAATTAATCTAGAGAGAAATTTAAAGTGCTGCTTGTTCTATGTCTAGACCATCCCTAATTGCAAATACAAAGCATAAACGCAGAGTTTCCCCTGATATGTGTAAATCAGCTTTTGTTTATATAGGGTTTTTTTAAAGAGTTTACATTGTGCTTGCCAATAATTTTTCTGTGGTATAAAACTGATACTTCAGCTATTTAAACTACTTTATGTCTTTCTGAAAATTGTCTATTTAGGTGGCTAACAAGTCTTGTAAAGTTATGTTTACTTCTTCATTCATCATGATGGTCCTCTAGAGCAGTCTAAAGGCTGATGTCCCTTACCTTCTTGGGAACTGAAAGCACTAAAATGCCTCCTGAAGCATTGCAAGCATGGATATGTTTGCACAGAAACCAAAGGTCCTCCCAGTGGAGGTCTTGACAGTTGTCACAGTTCCAGAGTATGTGATCTGTCAGGCAGTTACGTCACTATCCGCAAACGGTACACAGACAACCAGGAGGCAACTGCTGGAAAGGAATGCTGTTTTTCAAGGCCAAGCTCCCAGTGAGTGTGTTTCCTTGAACTGGCCACCCTAGGTGAGAAGAACTTTGTGACCCAGGAGTCATCAAGAGCTGAGCAACATTTGAGAAGATTGGATAGTTAGATGGAAGGGAAAAGCCCTCACTGGGTGTGGTGAACATTTTGTTATTCACTGCCAGTAGGGGCTGCCTGCTGTGTGTGTGAAAAGTAGCATTAATTGGTGAAAAGGCATTTCTGCTCTCAGCCTTTCTCAGCCTTGGCAGAAGCTCCCATCAGAATGTGGGGAGGCAATGGAGGTTACTGAACCATAACAGGCTCTAAGTTGTTCAGTTACTAAAAGGGAAGCCCTGGGGTCAGTGGCAACCCCCTGCCCTCTGGAACTGGCTCCAGACCCGGTCCCAAATTGCAGTGCCTCATTGCAGACTCTGAGGAGACCTAATTGCAGCCTTTCAGGACCTAAAGGGGGCTTATAACAAAGATGAGGATAAACTTTTTACCAGGGCTTGTAGCAATAGGACAAGGGGGAATGGTTTTAAACTAAAAGAGGAGAGGTTTAGACTAGATATAACGACGAAATATTTTACACTTAGGATGGTGAAACACAGGAACAGGTTGCCCAGGGAGATGCTGGACACCCCATCCCTGGAAACATTCAAGGTCAGGTTGGATGGGGCTCTGGGCAACCTGATCTAGTGGAAGATGTCCCTGCTTACTACAGTGGGGTCGGACTAGATGACTTCCATGGCCCCTTCCAACTCAAACTATTCTATGATTCTATTCTGTGATTCTACGCTGCCTCCCATGGAGACTGTCCCGGGAGGAAATCTGTTGCTTTATAAGGGCAACTCCAGCATTGTGTAAGCACAGCTCCAGAGACGAAGTGATGGTGCTGACTAAAAGGTACCCCACAGTTTGATCTGGGGCACCCTGCCTTACAAATCTGTCCGGGGATTGTCTTTACCAAGGGGTGTGGCAAGGGGGGAAGAGCATCTTCCTGCCAGCCACCTGCCGTGTAAAACTCACACACATGACGGAACATGGGGATTGCCGTATCGCTCCCATCATCTCCCGAGCAGGCTTTGTCGGGGGCGAGCACTCAGACTGTACCACCAAAACCAGAAGTGTAATTACCATATTTACAAACATGATCTCACACTGGCTGAAATGCTGGGATCCATACCGTGACTCCCTTTCCAGTGGGCAGCCGCTGACCAGGAGGTCTCCTCAGGGCTGGCGCTTGCTTGCTGGGCCCTGGTGGGGCCTTGTGGGACGGACATCGAGCTCTGATGTGGTGTTTCTGTGTGTGTTGGCACAGGTCCCTCTACATCAACCTGCTGGGCCTCTGGGCGATACTGGCCTGCGCGGTGCTGTGCGGCCTGGCCCTCTACTCAATCTACAAGGACTGCGACCCGTGGATGGCAAAGCAGGTGTCGGCACTCGACCAGGTAGAGCCCTGTGTTTCAGGGGATGGTGGTGAGGGGCTCTACCTGGTGGTGCTGCCGCTATAATAACCAGATAGGGGGAGGTTCAAGAGCCAGGGGGTGGGAATCATGAGATGCCCAAGCCCCATATCAAATGAAATAGGCCCTGAGGCAGGACCACCTGGTCTTTAAGGGTAGAATAAAATGAGATATGGAAAGACAAGGTAGAAATCCGCAGGAAATTAAGTTGTTCCCATCAGTCAAATTATTTCGGTGGCAACTGGAAGCAAGATACTAAAAAGCCCAACTTGTCTTTGAAAAAAATGTTTCACAGGAAAAAAACCTTAAAATTCCTATCTCTTTCCAGCACTCACATCTTGCAAAAATCAACACACGGTTTCCAATAAGAAAATTGTTCCCAGGTACCCTGAGGTTATTGGACTGTATCTAAAACCCTTTCTGCAGCGTCAACAGCAGATATAACGATCTACTGTGGCACCCAAGCCCAGCAGAGTGATGTACTATACAGACAATAGTGCCCGGCGCTAGCTTCCTATGCCATCATCACTGGAAAGCAAGCTTAATGGCACACCTGTATGCTCACCTCTGCTAGGTGGTCTAAATGGACTTTGCTATATCTTGAATGGATGGTTTAGGATAGGTTTTCCCTGTAAAAAAACAATATATAGTGCAAGATGGGACATTCAGAATTAGAACAGCTGGGCAGAATGCCAGTGAGAAGGCTAATAACAATAATACAGTGACAAAAAGAAAAAATAAGACTAGACAGTAATATTTCTAACTCTCTGGATTTTTCAGCTAATGCCATACCTAGTGCTGGATATTCTCAGTGATTTTCCAGGAGTGCCAGGGCTTTTTGTGGCTAGTGCCTACAGTGGAACGTTAAGGTAATCTAATAATGTGGAACCTAGTGTCTTTTCTTTTTCTTTTTTGGTAGAGCTAAAGTTGCATTTATGCTAAAACTTTTGTATTTAACTTCTTTGCTTAGCTAATTTTTGTTCTTTAAAAAAAGCACTGTAAGATCTTTGGCGATGCAGCTTAAACATCCATGGTTTCCAACAATGACGCTCTAAGGTCCTAGGACTCAAAGCTGTTTGGAGTTCCCTACTAACAATGTGAGGAAACATCTAGCCACACACAAAGCACAGCACTAAAAAATCCTCCCCTCTGTGCTTTTGAAACCTCTCCACTATAGGAGTTTTTAAATATTATAAATGGGTGGTTACACAAAATAGCTACAGTTTGGGGGAATTTCCTACTGCTTATCTTTAATTTTCCAGTTTCAAACCTGCATAACTTTAAAGCCATTTCCTTTTCCTCATCCCTGATCTTTAGTGTTTTGTTTACAAAAGAGTTCCTGGACTTCCAATTGTCTTAAGTGAACCCCATAAAAACAATGATCACTATATGTTTTTACTGAAGGAGACAAATCAATCCCCTTCTATTCCATAGCAGGGAGTGTTTTGTTCAGCTTTCCTAAGGAGCATCTTTTAGGAAACATTACCTCTCTTGAGGAAGGCTCTGAACAATAGTAAGTGGATAAGAATGTGACACCAGAATATTTTTTTTCTGAGTACTTGTAGCTCATAAATAAAGGGAACAGCCAGGATATTTGTTTCTCATGCACTGAGGAAAAGATGGTAGCTTGTGAGAGCAAGGCACACCTAGACACAAGATTACGTAAATGGCTTTGTGCCTTAGGAGGGCAGGTTTCTCTGACCTCATAGGGAGCCTGCAATAGTTCAGTTTGGACTAGATGCCTAATTTTTAGATTACTATAATTAGATTATCTGAATCCTCCTGTGACAGTGCATTCAAAGTAATCAGTGACCTGCATGTAGGAATTTTATCTACCCAGATACATATTGTATGGAACATTTGTGAAGGTATACCATATACCAGTTGTGTTTACAGCTTAGCCACATGTAATAGATATTTTTATTGACTTCTTTAGGCCCATCTTTTCATCAGGATTTGCCTTGTCTTCACTAAGAGCAATTATTTTAAACATTTTTGTAAGCTATTAAATGCATCAGCTGGAATAATAAGTTATTTCAACCAATATAGCAGTTACATTAGTTTTCTGACACTGTTCTAGACAGTGACAGTTTCTCTGTGCTAGTAACCCATCTGTTATGTATGATTTCAGCTTCTAAGACAAAAAATTTTGTAAATCTTGCCTTCTGTAGTACAGTGTCCTCCAGCATCAATGCTCTGGCTGCTGTGACTGTCGAAGACCTCATTAAGCCATACTTCAGATCCCTCTCTGAAAAGAAGTTGTCGTGGATTTCCATGGGGATGAGTATGTCTGGAAAATTTATTTTCCACTTTTTCTTTACAAAGTGAGGACTTGATTCAGATCTTGCTTATGGCAGTGTAAGTCAGGAGTAAGTGCATTCACACCAACAGGACTACATTGGCGCAATAACTGGGGGAGAGAAGATCAGCTGTGTAGGTTTTACACAGAATGAGGGACAAACTATTTCAAGTGAGCATAAGGGAAAAAAAAGAAACCGTCTTGTTTGATCTTTAAGCAGGAAAGATGCACTGTATCTGTATGCAGTATTGATTTGCAATACTACAAAGCCAAATGTCTCAGACTGAAACACCTGTTATTTTTCTTTCATCTATCAAAAATTAGAAGCATGGGAAACAATTCTGTAACAAACCTTTTTTAATTGACTGATAGGCGAGCAATAGCATTGTGTCCCAATAACATTCCAGAGAACAAGAAACTTCATGTCTTCTCTGATATACCCTCAGATCCTCAATCTGTTTAGCTCCTCTGTTTAATGTTCTCAAAGAAGAGGGTCAGAATGAGCCTGAGCAGATGGTGTAAATCTCTGAAGTGCAATAGTTGTACTGTCTGTGACCAGCTGCAGGTGTAGCCCAAGAAAGCATTTGCAGCAAGCACGAAAGCACCATAGTCCCAACATGGTGTCACAGCCCATACCGGTGAGCACAGCGGACTGGTGGCAAGTATTAAATATTTTAATCTGAGAGCAGCTTTTTAAACATTATTGGAAACAATGTTTATGCCAAAATCGTTGTTTGTCTTATCATGAGCTGCCTGACATATCACATTGAACAGTGAGATTAACCTATTGCTTGTGCAGTGAGACTCAACAGGGGTGGAGGTGGAAAAAAACAATAAGCCAGTGTTATGGTTCCTGGGAAGAAGCACCACATCCTGGTGACCTGAGATGTTCTTTGTCACAGTGCCAGCTCCTGGTAATCTGCCAGTGCTTGCTTACTTGCTCTAAAGACTTTAGACTAGGACTGTGACACAGGAGATTAGCTGAGAAATATGAACAATATGTATGGTATTGCCACTATGGCTAATCTGTACAGCTGCTGTTTAGTGACTAATCTTTAGTAATACATAGGAAGAGGATTTTGTCAAGTTGGTCTTCTCTTCATGTAAACAGAAGCCTGACGTTTTGGCCAATTCAGGTTCTCTTAGAACAAAACCCAGATGCTAGCAGGTTTGCTTGGAGAGGTCAGGGGCCATGCTGGGTTGGACAGAAACATTTCCATTTGTGATTTTCAAACTTTGGCATATTTACACATCATTCTGCCTTTCCCACATAGGCCTGTTTTATGGTGGAGTTTGCATTGCTATGGCTGCAGTGGCATCTGTCCTGGGAGCCTTGTTGCAGGTAGGTGTCAGACTGCTTTTTCACACCTATGTTGAATGACTCAGAATGAATTATCTAAGAATATAATTGATGGATACCATTATGAGATTAGTTTTTATTTTTTGTTGGGTACTGGCCTCAAACAGCACATGGCTCAGCCTCTGCTCTAAGCATACCAAGTTCTGCCAGCTGAGTATGCACCAGTTAAAAAACTTGTAATTTCCTTCTAAGTATCTTTCCTTCTTGCCAAGTTGGAGGTTTTAACTTTCTTGCACAGCACCTGATAGCAGATTCTCTTCCTTCCTTAGGCAGCACTCAGCATTTTTGGCATGGTTGGTGGCCCCCTTTTAGGACTGTTTTCCTTGGGAATCCTCTGCTCCTTTGCAAATGGAATTGTAAGTAGAAGTTTAAAGCCCTGTTGGTCTAAAATTCATTGGTAATTTTGGGCATCTGTCTCCACCCAATAACTTTGTGTTGAGCAGCAAGGGAGGTGTCTTTGAAACTTCCCATGAGGACATTTCCCCTTGCTCCCTTTCCTCCTCATCGCAAGGAAGTGATGAACAGGGCCATATAGGAACTTGAATTTCCATCCCATGGAGATATTTACATGGCCAGAGCAGGGTGGAGGGTTGTGGCGGGGGAAACTCTGAATAAACACAAAACTTTGTCAGAAATTTCTGGAAAACACAGTTTTAGAAGAAAGGAACAATGTGTCTTGAGATGTAGCTGAACAACCAGTAAACTCAGGGGATGCTGCCTGTCAGATTAAAAGGGGTCAGGCTGGGAAAATGGGGCCCAAGCGCTTCCACACGCCATTGGGGTGTTCTCAGGGTGCTTCAGTATCGTGAAATTATCATTTCCAGAGGGAAAAAAGCTATTTCATCAAAAAAATGGATTTGAAGAACTTTGGGAAAATGGTCCATGGGTTAGTCTGACAGGATTGCTATTTAGTAAGGTCCACTAGTCACTAACCTTTACCACTTTGCAGTTGCAAATTTTATGTATATACTAAAAAAAAATAAACACTAGCTGTCAGACAAAAACCCCCAACCCACCCCAAAGTAGAAGAGAGTGTTGCAAAAACAGATCATGTGAGAGAAAGAAAAAATTGCTTCTGTATTTGTTCAAGGAAGGCATCAAATAAAGCAGTATTTTTCCATTTACCATGCAGCCCAGAGCTATCCTTTGATTGTAAAGGCTCAGTGGCAAAATAAGAAGAGCTTATTTTATTATAAGTAAACACTTATTTCCCAAAAGGGGAATGAAGTAAACTCTCCAGCTCTCCCCAGATATGTAGTTACTTTTTGCTATGGACCCTACAGTTTAGATTATCTTGACTGTTTCTTACTCATCTAGGTGGTGTTTTTTTTACAGATATCTTTTTGCTTTTCATGTAAATCCAAGTTTCATTTTCCGTCTTGCAGGGTGCATTTGTGGGACTTGTCAGTGGCTTTGTTATTTCACTTTGGGTTGGAATTGGAGCTCAGATTTATCCTCCCCTCCCAGAGAGGAGCAACGCGCTGCATCTCTCAACTGCAGGCTGTAATATATCCTCAGAAAATTTAACATCAACAGAAAATCCATTAACAACAGTCTTCAACACACCAACTGCAGAGAGGTATACACGTTCATCATGTACAGCCAACAAAGCATGTATTTGTTTTAAAGGAACACAAACATCTGCCATTGCTGTAACTATCCCCCAACTGGTTTACCTACCAGGCTATTTAAGATGAAGCAGTTTTCTCTCTTTTTTTTTTTTTTTTCCTGTCAGAGTGAAATTTGTCTGAGTTATCCCAGAACAGAAGTCAAAGGGAATCTTCCTATTGATCTGAAAAGGTTCAGTTCAATATTTGAGTCTAAAAGCTTGGATGTGCCTTACCAGGAACCATGGTGTTAAAGAAAGCATAACATTTAGGGTTATTGGATTAGCGTCCACAGTCTGTCATGTGAATTAAAGCAGTAGGCAGTTAAAGGGCAATTTGCCAGTTTAACAGCTCCACCGACAACAGCTTGTTTGTGCAGAAATAGTTCTATTCAGGAAATTCAGAAGAGGGCATAATCCATATAATGGGTGAGATAAGGGATTTTCTCCCCCCTGCAATTACTATATGTCTTACTCTGGACAATCACAATTAAGTGTAACAGTTATGAATGACAACATAGGGAACACCAGGAACAGAATGAAGATGAACAAACACATTTCTAGGGATTCCCAATCCTGACACTGCACGATCAGCAGATACTCTGGTACATGTACGGGTGCCCAACATCCAGTTCCATATACTACACCTCTCACAGGAGGCCTCCAGCATTGCTCATAGCTGTGGGGAAGCGTCTGTTGCAAAAGAGCACATTTTCAGGAGAACAAAATAAGGTGTAACCCGAGGTGAGACAGGTGCCCTGTTGTTTTTGGTTCTTTAGAGCTTCATAAGGCCGATTTCCTACTTTTTTTTGTGTCCTCTCCTTTACATAATGTGTCCTCATCCTTCCCCCTTATGTTATCTCTTTATCTGGATAGCTGGAGAGCTCAGCTCTGCGCTAGACTCCTAGCAGAGACAGGACTGTCCTGTTTTACCTGCTCTGTCTCATGCATTGCCTCACTGCACTGACCAAGTCTCCTCCCCTATGAAGGAACTTGTCCTGCAAATATTAAAACAGGTTTTCAACATACATTTTATTGTAGGAAGGTAGTTCAACAGCACCAGGCTGCTTGGTTCAGAAGTAACTCTGTATCTACACTCTGTCTGGAAACAGACATTTCCAAGTTGCTTAGAATAGGAAAGCAGAGATTAACACTTTTTCTGCTCTTTTTCAGGCCTGTCTTGGCAGACAACTGGTATTCCCTGTCTTATCTCTACTTCAGCACACTTGGGACACTTATCACAGTAGTTGTGGGAATAATTATCAGCCTCCTAACAGGTACTAGTTCCAGAGCTGTGATTTAATGTGTCTTAGATCTCCTTCAAACTAAGATGACCAGAGAGCTGTCATTGCCACTAGAATGCCCGTGACCCTGTTGCAAATGTTATATGAAGGTTACCATCCTTTCATCTGCTCCCCTCAGCCCTTCTGCATCCCACTCCTGATCTCTGCTCACAGCAAAGGCTGCTTCAACTTTCTACCAAAGGAGAGGGAAAAAAAAAGTGTCATCTGTCTTTCCTGTATTATTAGATGCCTGCAGGGGCTGAGGTTTAAGGGTTGTCCCTAAACATGGCAACAACACCAAGCAAGGAGATATACCCATGCTTCTAGAGGACAAAAGCAGTTTTACTTTGCGTGAGTTCAGAGCATTCTAGGGTTATTTTCTGCATCTGTACAGTGCATGCTTTTCACCACATTCCCCAAGCATGTACTAAGAGCTGCAGACCCTGTGCATGGCTATGTTACCTTCTTTCTCCATTTCCCCATGCTGTTTGTGCAAGGGGCTGAAAGCAGGTAAGAGCAGGGACTTCAGCTCCAGCCCATGGCCTCACTACTTCTGCATCTAGGTGAGATGTAAAGGGCACCTATCATCTACCTTACTCATGACAGAGATAGCACAAAAGCAACTGCTCTCACAGCTTTCCCCCCCATGCACCCTCAGATTCCTATGACAGCCCTCATCTTTGAGGCTGTTAGATTTCAGACTTACTAGTCTGACCTGCAACTACTCTAGGACTATGAAACTCCAAACCCAGCAGACAAACTCACTTTCATCAGCTTCTCTGTACCTTACATCTAATAAGCACAAGTTACGCTTGAGCATTTTCTTTTTGTTGTGAGTTTCTAGAGGATTTTCCTCCCACCACATCTTCCTATCACAAGCTCTTCCCATTGCTGTAGTGGTGCTTGTAGACAAATTTTGCCTTTTACCAAATTAGGATCCGCTCATCCACAGGCCATGAAACAAAGCATAAAATCTGGGCAGCTCAGTAAATCCAGATGGGAAATTCTCAGCCCAAGAAATAGAAACCCAAAAGAACTAACCCAACCACCCTGTCACCCTACTTTTTATGGGGCAAGATCCCATTTAAGCCTCGGGTGGTAATCAGAGCTAATACCTAGCACATGCATTTCCCTTCTTTCTCACACAAGAATAGTTAATCTTCCAATCTTCCATGCCTTAAAAATGCTCAGACATCCCATTAACCCTCATCCCCCTACCTTGGGACTGCCCTTAAATAACTCACTATAAAAGTTGCTGGTGGCTCTGGAGACAAGAGTCTTACTGACAGGGACCAGAGGCTTGAGGCTCAGCCTCCAGGGCAGCACTTGGTACCACATCCCTGGGACTGTCAGAGTGGTCCCAGATATCGCTGTGTGGGATTAATCCTTTTCTGATTATTGTCTCAGTGTCTTTTACACAGTAGGAAGACTGAGGAGGATCTGGGAAACTCTGGGCAATGGCTAAGGCATTTCAAATAGACCTTGAGGATCGTTTTATATTTTGAGAGGTCTAGGGTATACATCATTGTAAAGAAATTATCCCTAAAGCCTGTGATTGCTTCATGGCTTTTGCTGCATAACTCTGTCCTGCTCACCTGGCCTAGTGCCCGTAGCTGGGCTCTGACATTGCACGTGGAGACCTGGCTGACTGAAACCTGCCTATTTTGCAGGAGGACTAAAGCAGACCACGGATCGTAAATTCTTGCTGACCAAGGAAGACTTCCTGTCCAGCTTCTCATGGTCTAAATCTGAGACAGTAAGTGCAATTATGCATCTCTGATTTAAATCAATCTTTTCTCCTGGGGACAAAGATAAACAGTCCCTGGCTTGTTTTTTTCACACCAGGATGAATAGCATCTGATGCTGCCTGATATGACTGCCTGCTTTAAGGCAATAGGAGAGCACACGGCGGGTAGGAGTAAAGCAGTTGGCACAGGCAGGGAAGCTATGCTTGGCCACAGCTTGACTTCAGTGAACAACAGAGCAGCAGCTCAGACAAAGGACAGTTGTTCTCCAGGTTTCTGCCAAAATACTCCCTCATAGTCGCTTGGAAGCTAGCCCAAGGCATGCTTTGGACTCAGCAAAGCTTCCTTTGTTTGTAAACATGAATTCTCTAAAGTCTAGACTTTTTTTGCAACTTTGGCTACTGTTTGAGGGGAAGCATTTCTAGTCAGTGTCTGTTTCCTGGCTCCCTCCCTAAGATATAAGAAAAGGGGAGACATTAGTGGGTAGTAACATCCCTTAGAAAGGAGAACGTAGGGGAAATTTAGTTGTTTTTCTTTTTTAGATAAACTATAGATTACTTTTCAGTCAGTATCATCAGGATGCTGAATGTTCAAGCTCAGCTTTGTTCAGTGCTTTTTGAGTGCTGCACTACCAGCAATGATCATGTCTGATCAGAAACAAAACAAAACCTACCTACATGGAAGCTAAATGTCCACAGCCACACTGTTTTCTGCCTGGAGTCAGAAACAAGTGTTTGCCTGGTTACACAGCTGGGAGCTGGATAACAAGTGGTTGGCAGCACGAATAATGCGGGAAGTTGTTGAGAAAAAAAATCAGGGAGAACTGAACCACTTCCTGCACACGAAGAGCTCAGCATCTCATTATGTTTAATAGAGATGGAACATGAAATCAATGATGTATGTTAATCTGCTCTTCATGCCACAAATGGGGCAAGGACCGAGGGTTGGAAGTCAATAGCTCAGGGATCCGGTGGTGACAGATTGCTAGACATGAAAACAACAATTAGAACTTTGCACACCCAAAAATACTTCAGACACTTTGCAGGACAAGAACATTTTATGTGACAAGAACATTTTACACAACTAGTACCTTATGCAATAAGAAACTTTCCGTGCCCCTAGAAAAATACTGGCTACTGCAATGAATCACTATTTATGCTCTGTCAGCAACAACGTGTGTTTTCTTGCAAGGCATCCTGTATGTCAGGCCTGACTCTGCTTGCATGCAGGTCAAAGGAAGACTGTTTCTTCCACTTCACAGCATGGCTTTTGTCTTTTGTTTTTTAGCCAGAGAAAGTGGAAGTGTTGGGCTGGAAGTCACATGCCGTGGCAGATGAAGGAACTGACAACCCTGCTTTCAGCCACATTGAAATGGATGTTGCAAGCAATACGAACAAAGTCAATGGCCTTCATATATGACATGGGGCCATGTCAGCCCACAAGGACAGTTTTGTTCATGTAAAGCACTGTTGACATTCCTGTGCTGGGTCAGTTACCAGCCCTGCTGGGGCCATGGGCAAGCATATGCTGAGATTTGTGACACTGTCACCCTTGCATGACCTTGACATTAGTCCAAAAAGAAATCAGGTCTTTCTTGTACTTGCTCACTCTCTCTCTCACTCTGGATCTTGCTGACAGGGCTTAAGGCAATGTTTTTATGTGAAATATTTGCCTGATATTCTTGAGCCTCCTGGAAAATATCTGCTTTCAATCTTAGTTCACTCCCAGAGTAAATTTTTTATTTGGTAAGAGCACTGTTCCTCCAGAAATAGCTGGTTTTTTTTTGTTTTGTTTTGTTTTGTTTTGTTTTGTTTTTCTTTTGAGGCATTGAAGGTATGAAGAGATTAGGGCTGTGAGATCTGATCAGATTGCAAGAAACTGTGGGTCTTTTTATAGTGCAAGAGGTGTATTTAGTGCCATCTGGTTCTTTTGTAGAACTGATCCTGAGAGCATATTTATTTTACTAGTTTTGTTGTATATATTTCATAGAATCACAGAATCACAGAATAATTAAGGTTGGAAAAGACCTCAAGAATCGTCAAGTCCAACCATCAACCCACACCACCTAACTCACTAAACCATGTCCCTAAGCACCACCTCCAGAGATAGTGACTCCATCACTTCCCTGGGCAGCCTGTTCCAATGCCTGATCACTCTTTCAATGAAGAATTTTTTTCTAATATCTAGCCTAAACCTCCCCTGGTGCAATGTGAGGACATTTCCCCTTGTCCTATTCCCTGGTTACCTGCATCTCCTCCTCTGTGTTCACTGCTGGAAGCTACAAGGGTGTCTTTGGTGATGGGTAGAGGCAAGAGTCTTCCCTTCATGCCCCCTCTCTCTCTTCTGCCCTGTCTTGCCCTTACAGAACTGATCCTCATGAAAGAAATGAGCTCTTTGGGCTTTTTATTCAATGCCATATAGCAGAACCACAGTGGTCTTCTACTTTATTCTGTGTGTGCTGATCTTGGACTGCGCTTGCATTGGGCTGGGTGTAGTGCAACAGAGGGGTTAATGCCAGGAGGGCCCTCTTTGCTTCACGGGACAAGAGGGAGGGCTGCCTCTGCAGTTGCCACTGCTGTTATCTGTGGGGCTGTGAGCTGGAACCTCATGTAGCCATTTGCATTCATGCAATCCCTGTTGTCACTCTGGGGATTCATGTTCAAGGCTGGTCCCAAGCAGGCAAGAGCATGTCATGCTTTTTGTCAGGCAGGCAGAGTTCACTGCACAGTCCCCCGGGATAGGGAATGGGGTCGCAGAGGCTGTCGTTTAGTGGAGGCTCCTCCAGGGCTGCTGGCATGAAGTGGCTCATCCTCTGTCCGGGCTGTCAAGAGAAGCTGACAGCACATCCACTCCAGACCATGCACTGTACTGGTGGTTTGGAAGGGTGAAAACCCCCATTGTTTCCCTATCCTGGATGCTTTCTGGTGCAGCAGGAAACAGACTGTGACCCACTGTGTTGTTGTTTGTTGTTTTGTTTTATTTTATTTTTTTTGTTTTACTGCAGACTTTTTGCTATGGCTATACATAGGTGTTTAAAACTCCTCTGTGGTAGCAGAATCAAACTGGAAAATAAAAGCCGTTGCAGAAAATTTGAGCTGTGAAGCTTATAAAGCAGTTGTGCTTGAGAATCAAATGAAACACTGATTGTGTGTCTTAAATGCTTTCTAAAAGATAAGCTGCATTTGTGCCAGGTGCTGAGCTGCTGAGACAAATGAGACAAAGTGCTAGTTTATCTACCTTGACTTGGGACCTTTAGCATCTAAATCGATTTATTTCCTGCCTCTGTGACAGAGGGCACTTTGATGATCTACTGCATAAGATGAACAGACAGGATCAGAATACATTAGGAAGAAAAAAGCAGACCTCTACTAGAGGACTACAGGCCAGACAGACACAGTACAGGTTTCCACCAGGGACATGTCTCCCCTGGCCAAACCAGCGCAAAACTACATGACGGAGGCAGATTTCCCCTTTGCCTCCTGAAGCAGTGGTTTGTGCGCTCCAATGCAGAGTTTACGGCCAGCCCCTTGTCTCCCCTTTGTCTGCTGCAGCTCTGTGACTAGGTAAGTGCCTAGAGCCACTGTGTGGATGGGCTGTGAGTGGGATAGATCCCATGTGTTATGTGTCGTGTCCCTCTATCAAAGATCTGAGACAAACAATGGCATCCTGAATAAAGTCTTCTGGGATTCAGGATGGAGTCTCTGTTCTGGGATTATCCTAGTCACTTTGAGACAACTGGTCCACTGAGTGAATGAGCTGGCTGCGCTTCTGGAGCCTCAGCAGATAAGTGCAGCTCATCCAGCCTTGTGCTTTGTCTTCATGACGCAGAAATAGATACTGCATTTTGTGCTACGGAATAGCTCTTGAGCCTTAGAGTAAAATAATTTGTACTTACCAGGTACTTCCAGCTCACAGATCTGGAAAATGGTAAGTAATGGTATTTCCACTCTGCTTCAGAGTGCTGAAATGAAGAAGGGCTCGTGTGGCTCTGTGTACCTGTGCTCAGTGGCACAGAGTAAGCTGTGGACAGAGAGAACAGAAGCCTGGAGCAAGTCCTTGGTATGGCTACGGCCCTCCTGACACACATGCTGAACTCCCATCTGAACATGCTTCTTGGGAGGGTGATCATTCCTGTGTTAAACAGCATCAGTGTGGCAGTCGTTGCACCACTCTGTGCTGAGATCACTGTGCACTGTAACTGATGCTGCCTTAAACTGTCTTGGATGATCTGTGACTCCTACCTGTTTTGTCTGTGGAGTAAAGACTAATCATAGAATCATAGAATGGTTAGCGTTGGAAAGGACCTTAGAGATCATTGAGTTCCAACAATCCTTCCATGGGGGGGGTGGTTCTTCCCAGTTACCATAGTTAAGAAAAATTGTAGCACCACAGATTTTTTTTTCAGTGGTTTGAATTCACATAGTTGTTCAAAACAGAGAAAACACATAAATGAGCAACTTAGTTTCAATTATTGCTTGAAGTTACTACTTGAGCACTGAGCAGTCATTTAATTTTGGTATGAAGTGAAAGTTTGGGCCAGGTGATATCTATTGGTCCACAATCACAAAGTCAAGATGAGTTTTTACTGGGGAGAACATCTTGCTGTAAGAGCTTTAGAGACGAACATTCTTAAGCTTTGCAGATGGCCCCTGCAACCATACCCCTACCTTAAAGGGGGCCAACAGGAGAGATGGGGAGGCACACTTTATCAGTGAGTGCAGTGATAGCATGAGGGGTAACCATTTTAAGATGAAATAGGGTAAATTCAGATTAGACATGAGGAAGACATTTTTTACTGTGAGGGTGGTGAGGCACTGGAACAGGTTGCCCAGGGAAACTGGATGCCCCATCCCTGGAGGTGTTCAAGGCCAGGCTGGATGAGGCTTTGAGCAACCTGGTCTAGTGGGAGGTGTCCCTGCCCATGGCAGGGGGGTTGGAACTCAATGATCTTTAAGGTCACTATTCTATGACTCTGATTTCTTGCTAACTAACCTCCCATGCTTACTGCAGAGCTACAAAGTGACTCTTTTTGCTCTACTTTTTTGTGTATGCTTCTCATTTTAATTGGCATCACTAATTAAAACAATTAATTAATTTTGAGTAATATTTTCTCTGGGATTACATACTGTCCTCTGCTAGTTGGACTCTCAGCCATGGCCATGTCTGTGTAAAAGCAGCAAGATAATTCTTGGTGTCTCCATCACACTCCTGCACCATGATCCTTCATCTCTTCCAGCTAAAAGCTCACCCGACAAAAAAATGCAGGATGTTCAAAGCTGATTAATTCCATGGCAGTGGGAGCACTCCACACTGTCCAAGTTATGTGCAGCATTGGGCAGGGTCAAGAGGCATAACAATTAGGAACATTTAAAAAAGAGCTAAAAAACCACAACAGGAACAATGTTTGACTATATTTGACACAAAGGATCCACAGAGAGAAAGTAGTGACAGATTTTGGCCCTTTGTGTTTTGCATTTAAATTTGCTTCCACCTGACTGGTTTGTTTGCTCTCTGAACAAATAAGGTAAATGGAAAATAACTCATGAATGCCAAACAGCAAATATTTCATATGCATAATTTATTTTAAAGTTTATTACATCACATTATACAAGCATTAAACATGGCTTTATGTTGATGATTTCTTTTTTAAGTGTGAAAACTTGACATTCTTCTCCATAGGATTTTTCTATTTACAAATAAACAATCTCTCTATATACTTTATATATATATATTATATATATATGGTAAATAACATAACTCCCCTCAGATAGATTTAAAATGGAAAAGAACTGATTTGTAAACAGGGTTTCTGTTTGTAGTATTTGGTGGCTTGAACACAGATGATGTTCTATACCTAGGCTTTTTCTTCTGTCAAAGTATCCAGGTTGTTCATTTACATTTTTTATTCTAAGATCTGTAAAACCAACATGGGACAGAATGCAAAAAACGTAGCAAACAGGCTGAAAAACAGTCCCAGTATAGATTTTTTGTCCTTAGTTTTAAAAACTGGCATGTAACTGCTTGTGAAGTGCATGCTTGCTGTCAAGGGTCGTCTATGGAGATCAATCCTATGCTGATTGCAAGATGATTTCACAGTAAATCCTTTGATGTGTGCTGTCCTGCTTGCTATGTAAAATGTCTGTGGCATGCACTGAGGTTGCATTTTTTTCTCATTCCCTTGAAGGTAGCGCTCTTGTGGAGCTGGAATAAGTACACAACATATAGGACTGTCACCTGGAAGTTTAAACAAAACCCATCATCAGATCAGAAAGAAGGGAATGGCATACATTTGCTATCTAGAGACCATTAAAATTCCATTTATTATTATTAGCCTTTTGTTTGTATTATATTTTCCCAATTAATAAAATGAGTTAAAAGGGATCATCTTTCCTGAATGTTCTGCTATATCACTCTTAAGGAAAATTTATTCATCAGACCAGCAGCACAGAAACCTCAGTGAGCTGACTGGTCAACATTAAGTGACACAAACATACTCAGGATTTGACAGGGAGGTCAGAGCCCCTTTCAGCATCACACTCAGCACAAGATTGGTAAGCAGCCAACTCGTATTCTCATTTAGAGCAGAATGGGACACAACTTCTAGCAATGTACTGTCATGAAAATTCATCATAATGTAGCTGTGTTGAAAACTAGTCTCAAAAGCAATTATTATCTTTTGCATTACTGCTGCACTCGATTTGTTTTGGCACATTATAGTGCAGTGGTTCCTCTGGAGTGTAAGTCAGTTTATATTCTACTAGGTTTCAGTTAAATTCTCAGAAGTTATTGATATCTACATTGACAATGCTGTACCTTACTGCCAGAGTTTGCAAAGGTTCATACTCATGTGGGTGACACTGATTTTATGCATGACTCAGGTCTCATTTTACTACTTAGCAAACAGTTTCTGAGCTCTTGTCATCTGTTGTTTTAGATATTAAACAGAGGGTGTGCAAACTAATCCAGTCTGAATGTGATTTTGCACAGTCCTCAGACTGCAAGTGCTGTACACACCCGTACACGGTGGATGGTAAATATGAACCCATCTGGCACGTGTGTGTCAAGGATGATGTTGCCTAATCCCTACCTGCTATTTACAGAGACAGAAATACCCCAATTTCTCCACTGCCCACACGGGATGTGTCCACAACTGCTCTAAGCTGAGCAAAGATGAAAGAGATCACTTCCTCTTTAGGCAGGAATAAACACAACAACTAGTTGTGCCTCCCCACTCAGTTTGGCACCGAGTCAGCAGAGAAGAGATTAATCCTGAAATTTCTTCAGTGCTTATGTTGCCTCATGGGACCTTCAGGCTTGGGCCAGGAGCACCTGATTAATGGGAGCTGCTGTGCCATTTATCCTCTTCACATAGGATGGTGGGACACTACTGGAGGAAGTTCCTTGCTGCGAGGAAGCAAAGCTTAGGCAGGCAGTGGCTACAGAGGTGAGGATGCATGTGTTTTCTTCCACCCTTCTCCCTCCTCAAGCTTTATTACCTTTAATTAAAACCTCCCCACCACATGGAAATAGCACAGTTGTCCCCTGCAGTGCAAAGGAGCTAGCAGGTCTAACTTGGCAATATGTGGTCTTGGTGCAAGTGGTCCTGATGTCTTGTGGAGCTTGAGGCACCCATCCATAGGGTCTTGCATTGTGTGGTCTGTCCAGAAGGGCAAATTCTAGCCTTTCCATCAAATGATTTCCAGGTCAACTTGTAGAAACAACTTGATGAATTTTCCTCCCTCTTAAATATCTTCAAATTAACAAGGTCACAATTCCTTAAGTTTTCTGAGAAAACTATAATTTTTGTGGAGCTCCAGTTGTTTGGAAAAGGGCTAAGCAAACAGATCAGCTCCAGTATTTTGTATCTAGCTGTATCCTCACCAGGACATAGACTTGCTTCCACTTGGCTCCTTACAGTCTTGGCTTTTGAACTTCCTTCTTTGTGTTATGGCTGCTTATGCCACTGCATGTTCTGCAAGAATTGCAGTGTTATTGCTTTGAGGCAAGAGGTGGTAGAGCTTTCAAAACACTCAGCATTTTGATTCATGTTGCTCCATCCAACACTTCTGCAGTCTTCAGACCTACAACTCCACTATTTTGGGTTAATGATGGGAAATTGTTAATTTATTAATGCTAAAGAATTTGCAAAAGGATATAGACAGTGGCCCATTTTGCCCAAATCCAATTCTGCAGCCTGTGTAGACTTGCTCTGCATGAAGAATTTCGAGCTATTTCATACTACAGTTTGGGTTTTTTTTTTCCTCCCCACCCCTTCATAGATAATGAGAGGATGAGTAAAGAAAATGTTACAAGTGTATAGAGATTCTGGATGACTGTGTTCTTTTGCTCTGCTGACCTTGTTCATCTGTTGTTTTTTTTGTTTTACTTACGCAGATAGGTCTTTAAGACACACTTGGTCTTCTGTTAAAGGATCTTACACCCTAATTCCTGAGGAGGCCTCAATGTGATCTTGCAGTACAAATACACAGGCAGTTCTGGGCACCATGCCCTAGCCTGATCTTTTTCCTTCAGAGAGCAGACAGTCCTACAGCTGAAAAGGCACTGTTCAGATCTTTAAAACATATTACCAGTTTTTCATAGCATAATTTCCAAATAAATGACCCTACAATTAGATACCTCTGGCCACATTTAGATGCTCATCTCTCTGTCAGTACTTCTGCACACCTGAATTTTTCAGCATTGTTAGACTGGTTGATTAGACTCATGATCAAGCATCTTCTCCTAAAAATTATTTCAGTATTGTTGTAATAATGGAAATGGTCCACATATGTGACCTTAATTCATGGTAAATGCAAGCTAACACAGCTTAGTCCACTGTGGAAGAGGGCAACGTTGCCATGCATGTGCTGTAGGTGGTGGCCACACACATGTACAAGTACTGCCGTGTTGCCAACATGCAGTCACTGGTTATGAAGTAGCAGCTTGGTCATGAGAATGAGTCATAAGACCACCGAGTTCGGTAAAGCACTGTAAGATATGTAACT
The DNA here is from genome assembly GCA_013400615.1 of Syrrhaptes paradoxus. Lineage (NCBI taxonomy): Eukaryota > Metazoa > Chordata > Aves > Pterocliformes > Pteroclidae > Syrrhaptes > Syrrhaptes paradoxus. Next base: position 44,802 of record VZTO01027450.1, read on the forward strand.
GCTTTGAAGTTCAAGGGCCTTGAATTTAATTCAGGGCCTGCGAGCTTCCTGGAAAGAGTGCAGAGACATAAGCGTTGTTCTGATCTGCTCATGCTGACATTAACTCTGGAGACGACTAACCCTTTCAAGACCTCTAATTTCAAAAGGTTTATGACGATATGCACCCTATTAAACATGGGCACACATCTGCTAAGTGCACACAACATTGACTGACTATTCCTTTCAGTACACTCTCCCCTGTAGAAATACAGGACATTTGTATAAACAGAATTCCTATTTTCTTTTAAGCAATTTCTTCCTCACCCCATCATGGCCATTCATTGTGATAAGATTTTCCGTTCTTCTTCCTTTCTTTCCGCTCTTTCTGCAGACGTTCTAGTTCAGCTTCATACATCATTTCCTGAATTAGGTACTTTTCTCTCCTCATCCTATCTCTCAGATCTTTTGGGAGATCTGGGATTAAGTAGGAAATCAGGTGCTTTATGCAAAAGACAAGGTGCTGTGAAAACAAAAAAAAGGATGAAAAAATGAAAATCCTAGGAAGAAAACAAGCATTTTCCATATCTTCTGAAAATCTTCTCCTTCCAGTTCACAAAAAGATGCTTTGTTAGAACTAAATCCATTACTAAATTTTAGGAAACCAAACCAGGAAATTTTTTCCCCACAAAAACTCCAGCCAAAGACAGTGGAGTATGGATCACAGCAAAGGTTATGAGCAGCTGGGTTCCAACAAGGCCTCGAAACTGTTGTATGACCTTTGTGTTCAACCCTGAGGTGATGATTTGCTGTAAGGTTTTTTGAGCAGGGTCTGGTATTAGTGGATTGCTCTGCAGGAAAAGGAGGGTCAAATGAGGTAATACTTTCCTATTTCCAGAAAACCCTTGCATCAGTATCGGAGTCAATGGATTACCTATGCAAAACAAAACATTTTTTCTTATATTGTGTCTCTCATCCAAAGACATATTCCCATTTACTAAACATCACAATTAAATACAAGGATCCTTTACCCCTCATGTTTTAGGCATGCTACAGCAAAGCTTGAGTGTGATGGTGGAGGATTGCTTTAGTGTCCTTTTTTGTTTGAGCAAAGATGCTGCTTGGAGATTTAATCACTCCACTTGAGAGGAGGAGCAGAGAAACAGAAAAATCCTCCATCTCAGAGAGGACGTTAAATCCAGAATGGAGAAATAAAGTTATTTCTTCTACTCCAAGCGAAAACTGTCCTTTGAAAGGCACTGAAAAGAAAATGTAACAAGTTTTCCCATTTGTTCTTCCTTCATGTGAAATAAACCTGCAATATTTTAATCGTTGTTTTTTTTTTTGCCAAACCTAAAAAAAGAAAAACAGCTTCTGTCAGCATTGTAATTGAATGCTTAGTTTAGCCTGGTCAAATAATTCCTTTGGAAGTGATAGAAAATACTTGTCTGTGTTTTTGAGGGAGGTCAAGATAGCCAAAATAACCACACCCACTTGCTCAGTGACAAAAAGGTATCTGAGCTTGGGTAGTTACTTCATTTGAGAAAAAACCCACCTTGAATCACTTAGCCCAATTTTTCGCTGTAATTGTTATAGCAATCACAATACACCCATTAGCGTTCTCCACACAGGCAGTCATGGTTTCTGCTGCAATTACTTATTTGTTTTCATAGATATAGTTAACGAAACAGTTTGCAGTGCCAATGAACAGTGGCCTTTGTTGAGGGAGACAGCTACAAGCCAGCCTATGGATTTGGGTGGGGCAAAGCAAAGTCAATTCTCTTGTGCAAGTATTGGGCAGACACAAAAAGCTGTGCCACAGCAGGCCACAAATTGGTCTGGGCACTGAGACTTCAGCAGGGCTATTTTTCTTGCCTCAGTTATCTTTATTATGTGTATGTGTTAATGAACTTTATGCCAATAATTTATGGTGATTACAGCTTCTATATCTGTGTTGGATGCCCTGGTGCTGTGATTTCAGAGCAGAGGACTGAGTAATGACTTTTTAAAAGTAATTTTCTCCTTGTTTGGCTTCTTCACAGTGTACAAGGTATTTCAAATTGCTTGTGCTGGAGAGATGCTGAGCCCCTGGTTTCTGGCAGGGATATTCAGGCACCTGAAATTCAAGCCTTAAGAACTGAATTTTGTTTTATAAATTCTCTCATCCTATTTATCTGCCTTCCTATCTCTCTTTTTCAAAACCAGCATGGGAATACCAGTCATGTGAAGCTGGTATTATCTTCTCTGGTTTGTATGAAAGATTTCTGAGATACTGACAGTAAGTACTAATATTATGAACATTTGCAAAGGTATTGAATCCTTTTCATCATCATCATCTTTGTGATGCTAATCATTCCGGGGAAATGAATGGTATTAAAAAATAAGAGAAAAAAGCTAGATGTGTAAATACTATAACTTAAACTACCTTAATTTTTCAGTTGTTGAGATTTCATCTTTTCTTCTCATGTTCCTTCACCACTTCCTCACACACTGGTCAGCATGCAGCTTTCCAGCCTAGCCAGCATATGAATGCCAAAACTCAGAAAGTAAATAAAAGCTTCATTTATTTCCCCTCTGTGCAAGTCACTGTTAGGGCTTTCAAAGTGCTGCATTCCTGTTTTTGTTAAGACCCAAATACCTGTGACTGTTCAGAAAACGGATCTGAGAATACAAGGCACAATATACATAGTAGAAACAACATGAAAGTCTCAACAGCTGCCATCACAGATCAGCGGAATGAAAAAGCTTCAAAGGGAAATTTGTTTCATTTTGTTGTTTTTGTTAAAACAGAGAAACAGACACATTTGCCACCTGAATGGTCACTGACCTCAAATACGATAATGAAAGCCAGCCGTGCTGCTAAGACATGCCAGAACTGCAGCGTGTAACCATAGGGCACTGGGGAGTGGGGAGGGTCCCGGTAGTCCCTGTACCTGAAAGACAAGCAGAGTGGGGTCGTTAGTAACTCCTGCCCTGCTGCCTGGGAGGAAGGCAAACCCAAAACCCAGCTGCTCTTGATCATTGCATTTTCTGCACCAAAATGATCTCAGTTCAGACTGTACAAATTACCATGACATTGCTTGCTTCTTTGTCTGGGCCTACACTAGTGTTTCATTTCAGATGAGATGCCTGCTTTTGAAGTGTCCTGATCACCTTTACTGGCCATGCTTTGGTTCACCCAAATGGATTTACTTTCAGATGAAACATAATGGTAAGATGCACTCCAGGAGTACCCTTCATGCTCCAGCTGCTAATGGAAATTCAGTACAAAGGACCAGGCTGGTGCCTGCATGAAGTGAAGCTGCTGAAGCAAATGCAGAGGATGTTGGGTGCTCAGCACCAAGTGGTTTGACCCTACAGCAGCTCCCTTGGCAGTGCAACATGTGCCTTGCAGGCACCTTCTCAAAACATGGAGCAAGGTGAGATGCTGTCCTGGGTTAAGCAGAGACAGAGTTAACTTTCTTCATAATAGCTAGTAAGAGGCTGTGTTTTGGATTTGTGCTCAGAAGAAAGCTGATAAAAAGTGATGTTTTTGCAGCTGCCAAGGTCTTTCAGCTTCTCTGGCTGTCTGCAAACAGGAGAAGCTGGGAGGTAGCACAGCCCCAGTTACTAGCCCAGGATTTGATCTTAGGTTTGGGATTGAGACCCAAAGTGGCCAATAATCTATTGTATACCATACACGTCATGCCCAGTATATAGGTGAGGACCCACCAGAAGATCGGCCCTTTTGGTTCTGGATCTCTTTTGCTCCGGGTCATCTCACTCCAGGTGGTCCCTCTCCCAAGGCCTTTCCCCACCCCCATCCCAGTCAGCTCTCGCTCTGGGATGCTCAGACTGTTACCTTCGTTCCTTGAGTGTCGTTTTGGGACTCTCCCTGCTCCGGGATCATTATCCAGGAACAGGCTGATTTGTGGTCATTGGGTGGGGGGGCAGTATCACTGTGTATCACACATTTGTATATTTGTATATACTATTATTTTCAGTATTGTTGTAGTTTAGTTATTAAATTGTTCTTATCTCAACCCATGAGACCTTTTTTCTCTTTACCCCTTTAATTCTCTCCCCTATCCTCGGGTGTGGGGGGGTTAATTGCATGAGTGGGTGTGTGGTTTGGCCCCCAGCCAAGGGCAAACCCATCACAGATGCTCTGCTGTTCTGAGGGCCACTTTCCTACATAAATGTTCCCAATTTTGTCAGCCTGACAGTCCTCCTAAAATCCACAGAAAACTTCCTCATGGGCTCCATCTGGCCCTTGATCAATTATCTGGCCATCCCTGGAGTAAAGCATGACTCAGCTTGACTTCAGTGGAGCCAGAACTGCAGGGGCAAGGGGTGTATCTTGTCTTGCAGAATGTTTCTTTGAAGACTTCAGTCTCAATAAAGTAACTAGAGATATCCATTGGGAAAGCTGGATCCAGGAAGACTCTGAAACTACATTAACAAATCATGAATCTGTTTAAGTCATGTATTCGGGAGTCCATTTCTACTAGCAGTATGTTAATTCCAAAATACTATTGCAGAAACTTAGTTTAAAAGTAGTATAAAAATTGTTTTCTCTTTAATCCGTTTCCTAGACGGGACAGAAAACCCATTTAAAAAATATTGAAAGTACCATAGTAAATAATACACATAAGCTTGACCTCTAAGTTAGTTTTAAGAAAATAAAACTCAAATGAGCAAAAGAAATAAACAGTTATTTAATCTCTAGGATAATCTGCATTATTCCCTGAAGGTTCACCTTCACAGATTGCAGAGGGTGCTACACAAAATGAATTAAACTGTGTCTTGACATCTTAGTCGGCAACAGGCCTCTACTAAATTGCAGTATCTCTAGAGCAAGTTCTTAAAACTGAGATCATCTTCCCCTCTGCAAGAAGCATGCTGACTTCATAGTTTAGGATGTTTTACGATATCCTAAGTGTCCTGAAAACAGAAGGTCCTGGACTAAGTTCCAAGTCATGAGAATGTGTCTCCTTTTTGTACTTGCTGGGAACTAAGCATGAAGACATGAGGAAACCTTTTATAAACAACCAGAATAGCATGGCACCATCTGGGTTCCAGATGAGCAGAAGTTAACTGAATAGGGCTACTGTTTTCTGTTCAGACAGAATGCCTTTCTGAAAAAATGCCTACACCATTGCACAGTAGAGCATGTATTTCCTTACTTCACTATCAATATCTGGCTTGAAGTGCAATTAAAATGACTGATGTTTTAGCAGAATTCAGGAGGGTTAAGTAGGTGATAAACTCAGCTAAAGAAAGTAAGACGTTAATTTTCTTTCAAGGGTAGATATACATAACAATTCAGTGTCCCCCAAAAGAACAGATTTATCTTATGGAGATTTATGGCACCAATTTAATAGTGTTTCATTTATGGAATACCGAGGGGACAATTTTTTTTATTGATGGGATTGTCACCATCGGCTTTAAGTAGCAGCAACCTTGTGCTTGAAATTTGGGAAGAAAAGAATTAAAGAGGGGGAAGAGAATGATCAGAATTATAAAACATTATTAAAAGGTGCTATGGCAAACAATGTGTAATGGAGTATTCTCGGAGTGGTTCTGCTCCACAGAAAATGGTATCTATGGATTCAACATTGGGATGTTCTTTCTGCCAAATAAGTTGCAACAATCTTAAATATCAGTTAGTTAAACAAAAGCATTAATGCCACCCCCTTCGTTCATTATGCTCTACCCCTCAAACTTATATTAATAAAAATGCCACAATATCACAAACTATCACTGACTTTTGCTGTATCACAGAATATCTTTCATTCTTTAGGCACTCATTAAAGGACATTTTAATTCTTCACAGTGAAAAATACTGGATCTGAGTGTATCTGCAGTTATTAGGACTCATGTTTGTAAACCAATGTTGCAATAAAAAAATAATAGCTGTATATTTTGTTTGGTATTTTTGGTTCGGACCTCATTTAAGACCTTTATGTAAATCCTTGATTCTTTGGGCCATTAAAATCAATCAGGTGCAAATCTGTCATTACAGACTAGTCTCAGACAGCTATTTCTCCAATCTGTTGGCTGAGGACAAAGACATACCGATCATTAACTGCTCATTTTATTTTTATTCAAACAACAATTATATGGTTATTACTAATGATCACGCCTGTAAGCGTGACATAAACATATTAATCATTCAGCAATTAGGAAGTGCTGGATTTGAGATCTTGTAAAGGTAGCTTAGGACAGACCCTGTTTATGCGTGGCAGACCTATGAAATAACTCATTGTGGTCACTTCTATGCAACCTCGACTTTCCTGTGCATGTGCTATCATATAATCTGATTACAGGTTCATCTTACTGGTAGTTAAGTAATCAGTCACCTATCACTGGCCCTTTGACACCATATTTCCCCATGACGGTTGTGTCTGATTCAGCCATGACACCACAGAAATCCTGCATTAGGAACACTTGCCAGATATCCACTTTTCAGCTTCTCCCATGTCTAAGGAAGCAATCATGCAGGTAACAGCCAAGCAGTACCATAAACATGTCCCTGAAGAGTACAGTTAATTCTTGCCATTACTGTTTTTTAAGTCCTGAAAATTAGTTCCAACACAAAATTTATAATGATGTTTCTCCCTTTTAATGTCTTAAAGCAGAGAGGCATTTTCATTAGATGCTTACCTGCAATATTTCAATGGTGAACCAGAGAATTCACTTCCATTTGATGTTGGCTCTGAACGGTTTTCAAAGTCAGACACCAGAAATACTGATAAACTGGCATTAACATAGCCAACCATACACCTAGAGGGGAAAAATTCCTGTAGTCAGGACACAGCAAGGTTCTTCCATTAACTGTTGTACCCATGAGGATGTTCTTGGGGTTTTATGAAATCCAGAGTATGACTGTGATGCTTATTAAAGTTTGAAAAGGATGTTGAGGCAATATAACAGAAATGCTCAGGTAAGTCAGATGGACAATAAAAGTGAAGCAATGGTAGATTTCTATGGGAGAAGAAATGATGAAGACTGGGACTGGTTACTTTTGGAAAGTCATCTAAAAAGTGAAACAAGAGAGGTAGAGAAAATAATGAGTAGCACTAAGAAGATAATCAGAATATTCCCACTGTTTCCCTCATGATACTAGCACAAAGTGACATTAAATCAGATGGAAAGGCAATACACTTAAACCAGCTTTTTACAAAATGTCCAGTTAATCAGAGGAACTCAGTACTAAAAGAACCCAGGGTGGCTGAGCACTGCAAGGGTCAGGCAGAGTTTGGAGAACACCAAGTAGGAGAACGTACGTATAAGGCACAGTAAGAGTTTGGGTTTTTTTTAAAACTATGTATTTTACAGTCTTTGAGAAATTACATTTAAACACCATCTGGCTTTTGTCTCAAATCTCCATATTGATGGTATTTGGAACTTAACTTAATGACAATATTTTTCTAGTATCAGTGGGTGTCATATAGATCTAATACCTGCAAATGTTTTTTGAAAGAAAAAAGCACTTCTGTCATTTAAGTTATTCAACAGCAGATGTTCTTGACTCCTTAATTTGAGAAAATGAAATATTTCTGTGTATTTTTGGATGCTGACATAAAGAGTTTTTATCCAAGTTTGCTCCTCCAAAGGATTACTATCTGATGGTTTCATCTAGAAATTCACTCAGAAAAGCAGCACAAGTGTGAAAACACTGTACAAAAGTTTTGTGAAAAGATTAGAAGAGCTTCCTCTGTGAGCCAAGCTATTTTCCCTTTGCAGAACTAGTTTCAAAGCCAGTAAATCATATTTGAGTCTTCATAAAAATAAAATTTCTAAAGGTGCTGTTTTTTTATGCACGGTGGTCCTGAGAAAATCAGTAGCAAGAAAGTTGCTGACAGTGCCTCAATGTCCTGTGGATCTTCACAATGGCACAGGCAGAGGCACATACTCAGGAATGACTGGCACCAGACCAAACACTTGATCCATGAAGGGACTTTAACTCTTCATGAAAACAAATGGAACATTTCCCCTGGCACTGACTAAAATGCTAAACTCCTTTCAGGACAGCAAGTTAGCAGCACTGCTAATCAGGAGCTGCCACACCAGCTGCCCTTCTTCTGTCAGTATGATTAAACAGTACTGACAACCAAAAGACGGCAAAAAGCTGCAGCAGAAGAACCTGCTTTCTGTAGCAGGGAAGAAAAATCAACCTGCCATATGTCTAATAGCAGAATGTAAGCTCTCTGTCACTGTCTACCGTTTAGCCTGGGTTTCCTTGAACAGTAGTGTCCTTGCTAATGGAAGTGCTAGGAGATCATTTCCCTGAGTCCAACAGCCTGGATTTTACAATTTTTCATGTAGCATCTGTACTCATACTTTCTGGTAGTGTGCACACACTAATATAATCTCAGTGTTTAGCAATATTGAAAGAAAACACACTTAGGCAGCAGGGATTCAGTTCACAAATATCTCCTGAAAGATTTAATCTAAGGACTCTAGTTTTAGAAGAAAACCAAACTATTTTGCTCTGTAAGTATATCTTCATTTATTAGCTGGGAATTGCTTCCTCTTGTTTGGCAGTACTTTTTTGAGCAGTACATGCTGAATACTGCATCAGGAAAAAAAGCCTAATGAATAAGTTTAAAATGCTGATTAAATACATAACTGAAAAATATCAGCATTGCTTCAGAGGGCTATATCCATGTACAGCAGCTGGGAAGTGCAGCTTGTGCAGCATACTGTTATACACACCAAACCTCTGTAACAGTTCTGCTACGTTTTCCTTGAATTGACATCAAAAATTATAGTCACTCAACAACCCATTCTGTGAATATGCAAACCATCAGTATCTATGGCTGATACCTGTTAACTAAGCGCAAGCAATGAATTTGGGTAGGTGGCATCAGAACATACCCAGACAATATTCCTGTATCTATTCAAGTAGTAAGTGATTTTCACGCGCATCTGTTTTTCCAAAGAAAAGCTTACTTTTGTCCAGCTTCTCCTTGGCCAGCACAAGGTCCATATTTGTAAGCATAAACAAGGCGAGGGATGAAATCTGATGTCACAGCTATAACAAACGCATTTGTGATAACAGAAAGAATTCCAATGCCTTCCAGGATCCCGTACCAGATTCCTGTTCAACAAGGAGAGTACATCAGCTCCAGAAAAAACAAGAACCAAAGTGCCGGAGATACTGCGTGCTCTGAAGCGGTTGCTCCCACCATCCAAGGTCTTTTTTAGTCTCTATCCAAAAGTCATGGAGTAAAAATAATTTTTCTTATTGAGAAGCAGGACCTCAGTGGATCAGATTTCTGTTTCTGCTGGATGGGAACTTTGTTTATCCTGCAAATATTCTGAAGGAAACTGCAAAAATGCTCATGGAGGCCTTGGCTTCACCAAGCCATATAACCATGTGGGCAGTTTTAAGAAATGCTCTAAGTCTCCCTGCTTATGATGATAACTATCCAGCCTTTGAGGATGGTCTGCCAGGGCAGCCATGAATATATGCAATCCATCATCTGCCTGTCACAGGGGCCTTGTGTGTAACTTGTGCACAGCTGGTCAGCATGTACCTTCCGGCATCAAAGTCCTCATGGCACGCTAATGCTATAGCATGGCACACTGCCCCTAGGCATCATCTGGGCTTTCTGGCCCATCCTTAACTGTCTGACAGATCTTGCAGTACAGCCACACAGCAACTCTGGTCATGAGAACCATCACTGAGAACCACACCAAAGGCAGGTTAGACACACCCGTTGATTTTAATGAGGCATTGAGCTGTCCCTGAAAACTTGCTTGGATTACGAGCAAATGCAACATATTCTGACAAAACATGCCTGCATCGGCCTGAAAAAAAAAATCTATTTTTCTGTGTTTCTATTATTTATGTTATATAACTGTTCTGGTTTTTTTTTTCAGAAATTATGTCTGCAGCGTATGCTGTATACTGGCTGATGTCCAGGCTTGTACCCAAACTCATAGATCCACACTGATCACGTACAAAGCTTTATGCAGACAGAGAGTCTAGATACATGGTAGACCATTCTGAGAGCACAAAGTCCAGCCTTCTGCTGTTTCATGGTGTGGGCTACTGAATGCAGATAGGCTGTGAGGTATCCTATCTAACCCTCCAAAGACACCGTGTATTCACTTTTGGGCACATGACTGTTTTACAGAGTTTTTCCTAAAGGTGTTCTGCTTTTGCACACTGCAAGAACAGAAATGATTTATAGACAAATTATGTTCAGAGAGCCCTTGCAGTAGTGTATGGCTAGGTGACCTCAAAGTTATGTGAACCCTGTGTTTAGCAATGCAGGTGTGCCTCACTGAAAGAAGTAATCTCTCGGGATTTAGACTCACTCTGGGCCACTAGGGATCTACTGGGCATAGCCCCTGAGTCACAGGAGAGCTTGGTTTTGGCCAGGTAAATACAAAACACACAGGTCCCTTACAGGATGGTGTCTGCTTTCACTTGACTTTCATGTTTCAGCTGCTCTGTCGGGTTATTACATGTGTCTGCCACATGGGAAAACCTACAGAGGACACTGATAACTTAATTAAAATATCTTGGCTGTTAAGTCACCCAGAAAATCATTAAAAGACATTTTCTCATCTAGACTATTAATTGCATAAGTAGATTGAGATCAGATCCTTGAAGCTTTGTAGAACAATCAAATTGTGTGTTGTTAATGAGGAAGATGACTGAAAATACCTTAATCTGCTCTTGCTTGAAGTGGTCAATGCTTTGTCTTAAAAATAACACACACACAACATACTCACATACAAAGAGCTCACCTATATCTTTGGCTCTTGAAGCTAAAGGTCTTCTCCACTGGGTAACAAATTTGTATGCATCAAGCCGAATTTCAATAATATTGTTAAGTAAGGCCAGAAGCGGTGCCAGTGGAAAAGCTGCCACAAAAATGGTTGTGAACCCGAACTGAAGAACTAGGAAAAAGGGAAAGATCACATTATAACTATTAAGATCTAATCCCAAAGTCTAAGATACCAAATAAAATCTGCATACATTATCCATAAATATGCAAACATTTCTTATTATGCTGTAACATACAATAGTCTAGTGACACTTGCACAGCAATTCCTTGCCAAAAGTTCAGAGCAAGGATGACAAGAACAAGTACACATTTGTCCCCGGGATGGACAGCAACCTCTAGATTTTGTCATTTGGAGCAAAGTCTGAGGGTGGACAAACTGCTTTTAGAAAGGGACATTTTTTACTCCAGCATCAACTAGGATCTCTCAATACCTGGAAAGATTCTATCTTACAGTACAAATGGGCAGCAGTTTGAAACTTTGTGTAAGTTTCTAAATGCAGTTTTTCAGACTGCCAAATTTCCGATTAATTTGAAAATAGTTGTGTAAGGGAGAAAAGAAAAAAAGCAATCATGACATTCACAGGTTGGTCCTGTAGGGCAAAATTTCCTGTTCTTTTACATTTATTTGAGCCATTATCCTCCTCTCTCCTCTGGACAGACCAATGCCTTTTGGCAGCAAGCTGCTTTGTAAATGTGAGGCAGTAAATGATGGTGAATTTTAAACATAAACAAGCATGCAGGTCTGTACCATGCAGTTTAAAAAATAAAAGCCCAAGGTAACTTCCTTTAGTAAATAACAGCAAACTTCTTCAGAAATGTATGCATGTGAAGAAGCGGGCTCTGGTTGGAAAACAACCTTCCCCACACAAAGCCACAGTGAGAAGTGTTTCATAGATGCAAGATTAGCAAATCAGCGGCAATGTGATTAGTTAGCTACGTTGGTTTGGTTCTTACAAACTCACTCCCATTCCTCACCTGACCTGTGAGAATAAACACCCTTTTGCAGCCTCTTTAGCTTCATACAGCAATAATTAAAAGAATATACCAGCCCACATGAACAAAAAAGCAAACATTAAAATCTAGTGAAAGAGAACAAAGGTCAGTGCCATACTCATTTCCAGGTATTCATCAAAGAGTCCATAAGCATTCATAGGTTGCAGATTGTAGTCCTTTTCCCACTGTGGGAAGCTTGTTTTTCTCTGTGTGCCATACTCTTGTCGTAGTTTTCTCCTGGTCCACCAGTTTTGAATTAGCCTACATTTTCAAATACATTAAAGAAACAAAGTAACTAATATTAGTGGCTATTTATCACAAAATTGGAAGAGGTTAAGTGTGCACAACATACCTTGCAAATTAATTTCCCACTGCACAGGAAAACAGAGCATTAGTATTACATGTGTCTGATGACATGACGTAATAGGTACGAAAACAGATACGGCTGATGGGCTGTAATCCAGGTCTAGATGTTGTTAAAATGGTGGAAGGATTTTGACATCTTTTCATTTTTTATTTACCTTCTTTTTCTCTATACAGAATGGCAAATCACTTCAGGGTCTGTTTATACTGCAGAATGCAATGCTTTGTGGAGAGAGTTGAGCTCTAACTGAGAAATCAGTAAATGGAGTGCTAATGCTGCTTGATCCCTTCCTGCGTGCAAGCTGGCATCTCTACACACCTCTACAATGTGCAGAGTAACAGGCCCTGAGCAATCCTGGAAGGGAGAAAGCAACCTTGAATGGTGTCTACAGCCAAACAGTCAGAGGAACAAAAGGCAGAAAGAAGAGTGTGGACTACTGACAACACATGGTGGCCAAGAGGTGGATGGGTGACATGAGAGCTATCTTCATCTCGAGGAGTGGGGGAGCTGTATTGGACTCAAGGGGAAGATATTGTTCCTGAAGAAATGCATGTGTAGGGGCACCGTGAGAGGCACCAAGCCAGAAGAGTGGTCACATCTGAAATAAACACCTTTGCTTCTCCAGGTCAGGGAGTTGCACTGGTTTCGCCAATAAAGGACACGAGTTATATACAGAGAGCAAAAAGAAACCCCCAAAAAACCCCAAACCAAAAACCATGACAGAGACTTTCTCCAAAGTTGTGGTTGGCCCCTTCATCTGAGAAAGGCAGGTGGTGGCTCACCCAAATAATTCAATCCTTTCCCTGACTGTGCTTCACTTTTTGCCTTCGCAGTGGCCTGGTCTGGTCTGTGAATGGTAGGCAAATGGCCATTGGATTTAGATAAGGGTTTGGCAAATTGCTTGTTTTCTTAAAGCTTAGAGATTATTTTTTCATTCAGGCCATTTACCAGAGAAGTTACAGCTTTTCTTGTCTTCTTTGAAGAAATGTAGGTACAACTGGACACAGGGCATTAAACTCTAGAATTTAGAAGTGCAATAAAAGATTTAGAAGTAAAAACATGGACTTCAAGACAAAATTTGGAAGCACAATAAGTTATTAAAATATTTGGTTTTAGCAGCTTGCAGCCAGTCACTTGTGGCTAAAGGCCTAAAAAGGCCTTTCCTGTGAATGACCATGGTTCTGACTGATGAACTGTGGGACAGTTAAAGGCACAGCTTTGCAGTTCACAGCACCCTTTGGGACTTTGCCTCCCTTGTCCTGCCCGTGAGAAAGTGAGATGCTGAGAACTGAATTCCTTCAAAAGCAGCAATTTGAGGGGTGAGGTGGGTGGGAGACCAATACGCTGACACAGATCCTGGTTAACCTCCTTCTTTGTGAGAGAAGAAACCCATAACCAGTGTTACTAAATATCTAAGACTCCTAGTAAAATTCAAAGAGATGTCATCTTCTGATTTATGTGTGAGCAAAGTGTGAGCAATGTGGTAATGTGGTTTTAATATGGATGTATGTTCTTCTTCCAAGAAAAACATCAACTTGAAATCGCAGTTTCCCGCTACCAAATGAAGCATTAATTTACAATTTGTTTCTTAGTTATTGCCAATGTATGTATGCAGGAGAGGAGAACTGATGCACACTTTCAGAGGTTTTGAGGTGGTGTTTGTATGAAGCAGAAGCCCCACCCTGACATGCCAGTATTTGTGTTAAAAATGTAACCCCTAAACAATCAGTGCTCTAGCACACACCCTAGGGTCTCTCTTTGATATCTTCAAAACCTAGTTCTTAACTCTCAGGCAGAAATTTCAGAAGACAAGACAAATCCACATGTACCAGTGAGAAATGTGACACAGGTGCTGGGGCTGCTGTCACCAAGGAATACCTGGTGGCACTTCTGACTGGCCCTGTGTGTCTCTGTGGTCCCTGTGAGGGCACATGCCCACGTTGGAGCTGGGCTGCCACCCTGAAATGGTGAGAAAAACCACTCTTCAAAACAGGCTGCTGGCACTCCTCTCCCAGGGCTGCCTTATGGGGAAATATTCTCTGCTATCAGCTTTGGCATTGTGCAGTGCTGGCTCTGCCTGGGTCTCAGCAGGCAGTATCTGGCACACACATGGAAGTGCAGTGATATTCTGTTACAGACTATCGGATTGCCTCCAAATCCTCTGGCCATCCACATGGTGTTGGTTCCGATAATGCTCTTAGCAGAAATGATCATGCTTTTTTCACGCAAAAAGTAAATGTACCTGCCTGCAGCATTTCACAGCTAGAAGGTGGGCTGAAAGGTCTGGAGAGAAAATTTATCAGAATAAGTTGAAGCATCTCACATTGTTGTGACTGTGTGTTTTGTGTTGTGATTTTCAACGTGACTCTAAAGAGCCTGACTTCACCTGAAACAGTTTATTCCTATTAAATAATTTGTTCTTAAATTATTTCCTCCTATCTCCTTCAGTCACCTTCTTTAATCTCCTTTTGTGCTCTTTATTATGTTTCAAAATCCCTATTAATAGGTAGCAGAAAGATCTAATGAAAACTGACAAAAGAGGTAGGCAGTGGAAAGAGAAGGATCAATACTGGTGCTGCTGTCCCTCCTCCCCACCCCAGCTAATTTCTCCAGCTCTAACAGCAAAATCCTGGGAAGCAGCACTAGGTGCAAACACAGGAAGACAGAGAGCAAGTGAGCTTTGAGTAGCTTGACTGACAATTACTCTGTGCATTTAAATAATTTACTCCATTCTTATTGCAGCTAGATGTGAACAGCACTGAGGCTGCCTGAAATAATTTCTGCAACATGTTTTTGCAGTTCAGGGACCAAACTGCACTAGCTCTGCTGCTGATCCTGCAGTGAAGTGAATCCCTCAGAACTTTGCAAGGGCATACTTTCTGACAATGTCAGCTCTCTCTGATATTTTCACACTTGCTAATTTCCCTTGATGACCTGCCACACTGTGTCTAGCATCAAGTGTCTATATTAATCATATTAAACATACTCATTAAATACTAATCAATAAGGAGTGAACCAATAGGACATGAATAATTGTTAACCTTTTAGCTAGGGGACAGCTCCATAATACCCTGAAGATCACTAGGGAACTTGCCTATATACCAGTCAGTACATTTTTCTATCTCTGAGAGTGTATATATGCCAGCAGTGCATATTTTCCAGCTCATACCTGCCCTTTCAGGCATCTTTTATCACCCAGGAAGAAGAAATCCAATTTAGAACTTACTGGCATAGCTAAAAAATGAAACATGTAATATTTCCTGCGTAAGGAATAGAACAGTCCTACAGTTATTTTTAAGGTGTTTTAAAACAGGGAATACAATTCAACGAAATCAAGTATTTCCCATATATTATCTATTAGTTAATATTTATATTACACTTCCACTTTTTCAAACTATGTTCAATGTGAAAAAACCCAAACACCATCCATCTCTATACATCTAAAAATCTATTTCAAGAGTTTTGTATTGTAGGGGAGATTTTCTTTTGTAATGACTACTGTATCTTGCTTTTATGTAACTCGTCTTAAGGAAAACATAAACTTAGTATTCTTCTGTGACCTACGGAAGCATAGGCACCATATTTACTTACGGGTAGCCCAGTTCCATGAAGTTATTCCAGGTCTGCTTTAGCACCATTATAATACCCATTTGCATACAGAGATCAATAAGGCATCCGCTAGGGTGGCACTACAGGAAAAAAAAGAAACAAAAGATTAAACAGAAATTATGCTGAGTTTTTAAAGTATTTCTTCAAGACTATAAATGGATACTAGGTAATTTACTTAAAGGAAATTCAATGCTGTTCTTTTTAATTTTTTTAAAAATACAAACTCATGGGAGCATATGAGACTGTATCATACTGTGAACCTTTTAAGTCTATAATCTAATCCTCTGCAGCGGTCACAATCAGTTGAAACCAGTCTTCATATTACTGATGCTAGTTGTGCAAGTGTGGGTGGGACAGAGGCAAAGGCTAACAAGTTTCTTCAAGGATTTCAATAGCTTTTGGGGAGAGTGACTGTGCCTCAAGTCAAAGAATTAAGAGAAAATTTGTCCTGACTGCACATGCAAACATTTTATGCCTAAAGGATAGACCTAATACTGTTTGAGTACTATTTAATGTATATGACTGGGTGGACTATGTAAAGCTGTTATCTTCTTGAAGAACTAAAAATTTTTAACTGTCAAACAACAATTCTCAGTGTCTCTTTGCAGAGTGCTTGCTTGCTTTAGTATTGGCTCCAGGCCTTGAAGAAGTGCTGCTGCCCTTGGGAGAGATGCTCAGCTAGTACAAACTTGAGTAATTACACTATTTTTCATCTAGTATTGGAAGAAAATAAAAGGGCCAAAAGTGTGGTATGAATTTCTTATACATACTGCATTATATGGTGCTTAGAACCAGGGTCCCTGCTGAGGTTTCTGTTGACCTCATTCAGCTTCTCTACATTAACAGGGTGGGAGATAATTTTTTTTAAACTGATTTTTTCTGGCATATTATTAAATCATTATCCTTCTGTTTTTAGGAGTTAGTCACACAAGTCAATATAACTTAAGAGAGGTATGTGCAGTATTAATGAATTATCATAACATCACTAATGTACTTTGTACATTGTGGTCTGAATGTGCCCAAGGACCCTAGACCAGACTATATCATGCTATTAAATATCTTACACTTGGCTTCATCCAGCAGGTGAAGAGAGGGCTATTGAAGGGATATCTGGGCATTATATTCTACATTATGTTTCTAATAAGACCTAACACAGATGTAGTCAATACAGTTGAGACTTTTTAATTAAATATTTATTTTATTATTAAATATTTTTTTTTCTCTGAGAAAGGCAAAATAATGGGGACTACTAATAGCAGCTTCCAGCAGCAACTGACCCAAGCAGTAACACCTTGCTGCTGTCCTTCTCTCCCAAACCTATTTCTTTGTTCCTCCCAAGTCTGCTCCTGCAAGTGAGGCTCTTTCCTTGTTCTCTGATGCCTCTGTGAGATGATTCAGCCCAGTAACCCATCAGAAAACTAACTCAGCCAGAAAAAGGAAGTGTTTCCTGCTGGTACAGGGAACTGAATAGATACCTTACAGGGCTGGACAAGCCAGAGCTGCTGTAGAGGAACAGGAAGGAGCAAACTTCTGGGGGAAGTTAAAGGAAGAGCAGAACTGTCCTCATTTGGCAGCAGCAAGCTGCTAGGTCAGCTTGGCCCCTCTCAGACTTTGAAGGGATGTTCAGTGAATTTGTTGGTCTGCTTATAATTTTTTCTTTCCTTAAATGTACAGAATTCACTACTTCAAAATTAGGATGTCTTTTTCAAATTATTCCTTTTTCGCTAGTGTTTGGACCACCTCTATTAATCAAAATATTTAAATATCTGGAAGTGTTTGTAAATTCATGTTGGCAGTGTAAGACCTGCATTTTTCACTTGCCATTTGTCATGTATTTGCAAAGTTGTTTCAGTTTTTCAGCTGTGAAGCAGGAAAGAAACCATGGGATTTGAGTGTGCAAATAACAGCACTGGAAGCTACATGACTGATCCAGAAACTGCTGCTGTTCACATCCAGTAACTGTCAAAAGGTTTTGGAGTTCTGAACGCATTTGCCAAAAAAAAGGGATTGGTCCTTAAGTGACTTGCAAAGACAGCCTCTTATCTCTATCCAATTCAATTTTGTTTTATAGACATGGAACATTATGCCAGTAGTTCTTCTGGGAAGTTTCTTCAGTTGTTTTGTTCAGTTTTCAAGTACATTTTATGGGTCTGGATTTTTACATTATTATTTTATTATTTTAGCTCCCTGGTCAGCAAGGCTAGAAAACGTGAAAAGAAAGGATTTTTTTAGAAGCAAAAACTTGTCAGATTCTTATCTGTCTGATTCATTTCAAGGATGAAATATTTTAAATGTAAAAATGTGAGTAATGTTTAAACCATATGATAACACTATCCAAATGTGATGCAAACAATAAAATCGCTAGCATTGAAAAGGGCATATATATCAATATGTAGATGTTTTTGTAGCAGATGTCAGTGTCAGTAAGTTGGAGTTAGACAGCAACTGAAAACCCAATAACACACTCAAAGATACCTAGGCAGAGTTATGTGTCTACCTCTGCTTGCATTCACTGCATCTGTGGGCAGCAGATAAATCAGTGTGTAGTTAGCAAACACTCACCTCTTCCAGTCTCCACCGGTTTATCAGCCTTAAGTAGGCACCAGGGTGTCCTGTAAATCTTTAACATAGGAATATACATCAACTACGTTGTGTAAGTAGCCTGTTCACCACAACAGAAGAATGCTCACACTGTTTTTAACTGATGTCATCTTAGCGTGATTGATATAACTATAAAAGATGTTATGCTGCAAAATGTTTTGAGGGATTCCTGGAATAATTTCTATGAAGTGATAAGTATATTTTTACTTTCAGTTTTATTCAATACCAAATACTCTGCTGTTGAATATCCAGCACATCCAGAGAAGAGAGCAAATCTGAATAAAACTGTTCATGTCAGTTTGGAAAATGGCTTTCAACTGCCATTCCATTTCCTTACATGATAATGTGGGCTGTGATATCTTCCTTTCTGTGAAATCAGTGAAAACATTAGCTTTCAGTAGGCAAAAGATAATTTTCTTACTATTCTCCCATGTTTTCTCCCAAAATGATTCCCACAACTTCCCTCATGCAAATTATCCATACTGATGCATTCTTCTACACACTCTTCTCTACTCAGAGGCTTTTCTTTTGCTTTTAGGGGACTTGCAGAAAGAGATATACAAATACACACACACATACACACACACATTTCATTTTCTGTGGAAAAAACCACAGCTGATAGCTTCTAATTCATTCTTAACAGCCCAAAACATGTTGTTGAAGAAGCAAAGTATTCAGGTTTGGACTAGATGATCATTGTAGGTCCCTTCCAACTGAACTATTCTATTCTATTCTAGTCTAGTTTAGTCTAGTCTAGTCTATTCTGAAAGAAAAATACAGTGTTATTTACTTAAGTGAAGTGACCTGCATGTCTAGTATTGTGGGATGCATCAGTTCGCACCAGTGGAATTAAGTTAGCACTGAGCCAATGTGGTGTTAGGAAATAAAAACTATGTCTCTTTCTGGGCTTTTGAAAGGAAAATAAAACTGTAATCTGTCCTGCTTTGCTAGTATGGAATTTGCATTTCGAGATGTGTGATAATATGTCCCCATTTTTTTTCATTACAGACAATTTTGTTTCTTCTCTCTACTTCATTTTGCACATGAGTGTGCAGACATCAATCCTACCTTCCAAGGAAGAATGCTATATAAAAGGTAGAGCTGTTCAGATTGACAAATTGAAAAAGAAACATTTTCAGAGTGAAGCTGTTCTCCCACTCAGATTCAGTACGAGGCTGCTCTGTGAAGAAAGAAAGCAGATTTTCAGATGTTTAATCAGATTAACAATTTCTCTTGGCACAAAGGCTGCACACACCTATCAGAGCTGGCAATGTATTTGTAAATTAGCCTGCTGATTTCAAAACAGAAGATGACAGAAGAAATTGTATCCAAAATCAGCACACAGCAAGTGAGCTTGTAAAGACTTAGCAAACTCTTCAGATATTTGGATATGTATATTCCCAGGAGATAGTAAGAAAGTGGTTGAGATACTGTGTATATTAAACATCCCTCCTGGATTCCTGCGTGCTTTACAGGCTCAGGCTCTTCTCTTGTTTCCTTTTCTGCAACCTACCATAATTACATTGCCAGAAAGCACCCGACTACAGGCTGCGTAAGTGCCTTTTTGTTAGAGCTGTCACAATGAACGGGAGCAAATCCTCCTTGTAATTATTTTTGATGGATTTGCCCACCATGGTGACAACAAAGGACTCTAGATACATATCAGTGGAGTGCCCCTGCTTGTCTCCCCTCCCTTGTCCCAGGGAGCTCATCACAGAAGACTGAGAAAAAATATTTTGCAATGGATGGGTAAGGCAAATGGGAAAGGGGAAGACATATCCTTCCCTTCAAGTAGGCCCTTAATCTCCATTTGAAGAAATTTCAAGACAGAAGTTAGCAACTTCTATGCCAACATGAGATATCATGTCCTGGAACTACTTTCCAGTTGGCAGAAGTTTTTTATTAGGCAACCATTGCTGTGAACAGGAGTAATCAGAAGAGAAGTGGAGGTACTAATGGTGGTTCTGAAGAATCGTAATGGTAGTACTCATATACTACTTCCAAAGGAGCCTCCGGTAAAGTACTGAAAGTACAGAAACAGCAATGATAAAGTAGATTCTCTTTAATTAGAGCTGTCCTACTCATGAGGAAATTTCAAATAGATTCATCAACAAAACCATAAAAGAGACCATAAATTAACAACCGTGTTGGAGATTTGTAAATGCCTGTCAAGAGCCCCAAGTTTGTGTGTATGCCCGTACATACATATTTAGCTAACCAGAAAGAAATAAAACATTGTGGATTTTTGATGCCAGTCGGTGGCAAGGACAAGCTTGACTTTAAGAAGGCTGCTGCAGCTAAATTTTGCTTGCATGCCCATCAGAAACCACGGCAATGCTCTGGAGGAGCACGGATGTGAGCTTTGAGAAAGGTCATGTAAAGGCTGAAGAAGGACATCCTGAATGTAGCTTTGCTGCAAGTCCCTCTCTGAGCTTATTACATTGATAAAGATCATTCAAATCAGCTACTTAGGCCATCAGAGTAAAAACCACAACGCAGGCTGAACACTGTCAGAACAGCTTGACCCACCGAGGTTTTATTCAAGTGCTTTCTGTACAGGGGACAAGAAGCAGACCCACCTTGACAATAACCTGGCAGATAGTAATCAAGCTTCAAGGTCTCTAGACCATATTTTACTGTCCCCATGGTGTCACAGGGAGTAAAAGGGCATAGCCTGTGCTAATCACATACTTGAAAGTCATATTTCTCCACTGTAACTAGTAGGTATCTTTTTCATGGATACAGGATGGTAAAAGTATTTTAAATTTACAGCATGCAAATGAGGACTTTCAGTCTAAAAAGAAACAACAGAATAAAATGCTATCTTACACAGATGTGCTTTGAACATATCACC